>CAUYQG010102374.1:0-15800 GCA_963574415.1 Tarsius wallacei
AACTTCAACCTCCTGGGCTCAGACAATCCTTCTGCCTCAGCCTCCCAAGTAGTTGGCACTACAAACATGTGCCACCATGCTTGGCTAATATTTTTTTTTTTTTAATTTTTTTTGGTAGAGATGAGGTCTCACTATGTTGCTAGATAGGAATGTGAAATAGTGTAGCTGCTTTGCTGACAACCTGGCAGTTCCTCAAAAAAGTTACATACAGAGTAACCTTAGGACCTAGCAGTTCTATTCCTAAGTATCTATCCAAGGGAAAAGAAAATATATACCTATACAAAAATGTGTACATGAATGTTTACAGCAACATCATTCATGATAGCCACAAAGTTGGGAAAAACCCAAATGTCCATGAACTGATGAAAAATTAAAAGAAAAAAGCTGGCGTGCCCATGCAATAGAATATTATTTGTCCATAAAGAAGAATGAAGTCCAGTTCTGTTTCATGCCATAGCATAGACGAATCTTGAAAACATTATGCTAAGTGAAATGGGCCATTCACAGAAGATTATATATAAATGAAATATTCTGAACAGGAGAATCTTTAGAGACAGAAAGTAGTTGCCTAGGACTCAGGAAGTTAGAAGGAAATGGAGAGCGACCGCTAATGAGCATGGGGTTTGGGATGATGAAAATGTTCAAAATGGATTGTGGTCACGGTTGCACAACTCCATATATACTAAAAATGATTGGAATATAGACTTTAAACGAGTGACTTGTATGGTATGTGAATTATATCTTAATAAGACTGTTATAAGGGCAAACACAACAACAGATAGGAACACAAAGGGAAATTGGCAAATAAAAGTACAGATTTTAAAAACGCAATTGCAGTGTGATTGTTTCATCATGTATGCACAGCAAATTATCCTGTGGAGCCTTAAGAATGGCCCTATGTATTCGCTAATGTGGGAGTGGGACCTGGCCTCTGTAGCTTTAAGGTGGCTCCCACTGGTGTAGTGTAGAGGCCATGGTTCCAGTCCCAGATTCTGATACCGACTTACTCCGGGCCCTGGGGAGAGTTCCTCTGCTTCTTTAGGCCTCAATTTCTTCGCTTGCAAAATAAGAAGGAAGCCGACTGTGTAATTACATCCTGTGAAGACCCGAAAGTTTCCCTTGATGTGCTGTTCCCGGTGGACTCCCTGATCTTGGCACAGATCTTGCCATCTCCTCAAGGTCAGGAGTTAGAGCCTCATGTGGTCAGTCACAGCACCTGGATGGTGACTATGCACAGAGAGAAGGTAAAATGTGTGTTCATTTATCCTGGAGAGACCATTGCCAACCTAGTCCTGTGTTCTTTTGAGTTTTTAAGAAATAAATATTTTGTTATCTAGTTAGTTTTTTTTTTTTGCATTCAAGAAACCCAACTCTTTTTTTTTTTTTTAACACAACACATATTTATTATCTTACAGTTCTGGAAGTTAGAAGTCAGGTATAAATTTAGTTAGATTAGTGTCAAGGTATCCTCAGATTATATAAGAAAATAAACTCTTGAGACAGTTTTTTTATTTGCATTTTCCTTTCTAACAATCCCATGAGTTCTTTCAAAAAAATATAAACAACTTTGACCAGAGGTAGAACAAATGAGGGGAATTAATTTGGATTTAATTCTGAACAACTAGGTGGGAATTGGGTGGACAGGTGAAAATGATGGGAGTCATGGGAAAGAGTGAATTTGCAGGTTGGCATCATGGCATAATGAAATGAAAGTGTAGTTTAGGGTCAGATCTGGATTTGAATCTTGGCTCCTCTAATTTTTTTTTTTTGAGTTGGAGTCTCACTCTGTCGCCCAGGCTGGAGTGCAGTGGCTGCTTCCGGCCACCGCATCCTCGACCCGCTGGGCTCCGGCAATCCTTCCGCCTCAGTCTTCCGAGTAGCTGGAACTACAGGCGCGTGCTATCTCGCCTGGCTAATTTTTTTTGATTTATTGTAGAAATGAGGTCTCGCCAAGTTGCCTCGGGCAGGTCTCGAACCCGTGGGCTCAGGCAATCCACTCATCTCAACCTCCCAACGGTGTGGGATTACAGGCTAAGCCACAGAGCCCGGTGGCTCCTCTAATTAATAGACTTTTCTGAGTCTCTGTTTTCATACCTATAAAATGAAGACAAGAAGTGCCCAGCTAGCTCAATAACTTATAGAGTTGCTGCAAGAATTAGAGATAATAATGGTAGCTGTTATCATTTCCAACTACCGAATGCAAGGACCATTTTACAACAGCTAGTTACTGCTCAATCACAGTGCTGGGCAATTCCCTATACAGCATGGAAAACTGTTTCTTTGTGTATATCTATGATTGCCACAAATTTCATCCTTATATTGAGGTGAAATATACAACCCTTTAAGTTCCATCTCCTGTGCTGGTTTTATTATTTAAATAATTCTTTGTCATTCTCATGACAGACTTTAGTAGTTACATGGTATCCCACCCCTGACACCCAAGTGTTCTCTTGGCTAAATATTTCCCATTGCCTCAAATTGTCTTTATGGGACAAAGTTTCCAGATTCGCCACCATACTGGATGTCAGCTTGGTGACAGCCACTGTGAATTGTAGCTGGGAACAGTGGGCTAGATGTGATCTGGTTAACCCAGAAAACACTGAGGCTATTTCCTGTCTACATACTTCTAATGGAGCCTGGAGTGTCATTAGCCTGTTTAGTAGTCTAGTCACAGCCTTCATTCCTGGTGGATTTGCATTCAACTAAAACCTCCAGAATTTTTCAAATTTTTAGAGTCAGGTCCTTGGTCTTCTTCATCCTACGTGTGTGTATGTGTGTGTGTGTATGTACATATACACACACATACATATATATACACACACATACACACAAACATATATTATACATATATATACTATATTTATTTTTATCTATGTTTGTTTACATAAAGAGCTCCAAAAAGTAGGAAACATGAAATGTGGATAATACCTAACTTTATTGAAAATGTGTTATGAACAGGCACTGACTTTTTACCCCACGTTCAGATGAGGAAACAGGTTAAATAGCTTGAACAAATGTTTACAGTAATAACGCCACTTCTATCAGAGTTGGGGTGGTCTTCATTAGATCACAGTCTCTCTAGGCCCCAGTGTCTGTATCTGTAGAGTGATTGGTAGGACTAGATCATTTATTGTGTTTTTCTCAGCCCTAAGATTCGGCATAAATCCACCAAGACTCTGATCAAAGTGCAGAAGAGAAGTTAAAATTCTGATTTTCTTTCCCAGTAATTCTCTCCACACTTCAGCTCACAAGCAGAGTCTCACATTCATCCCTACAGAATTTCCTCATATCAGGTTCATTCCACTATTGAGCATCGGCTGGCCTGACAAGAGCTTCTGGGGTCAGTATTTCCACATGCAGTCATATCCGCTGTCCCTCCTACTTGGCAGCATCTGCTGTCTTAAGCTCAGACTCACTGGGGCTCTGTCCAAGTCACTGGTCACACATAGTAGCCCACAATGACCTACAGAATTCTCATACTACCACTGGAAATACTTCTAGGACATGGGAGAACTTTGTGCACTGCTGCCTCCAGAATTGTTTTAAAGATGAGTTCCCCATGTTCTTTCCTGGAATCGTCATCTATGGTGTAAACCAAGATGAACCATGACCACAATCTCTGGGTCAGAATATGACCCTGAGCAAGTCCCTTATCTCTCTGGCTGGCTATGGCCAGTAGGATCAGCTGGGAGGGGACCCCGTGTGCTCCTGGGCTGGCTGAGGTGCTACTGAAGGGACTCTGAACAATCATTCTCCACTGTTTTGTCCCCTGCAGGTGCCATTCCACAGTGGCCCTGTGGCCCACTTTTCCTTCCTTGAGAAGCTTTTTCTCACTTTAACAATATGAAGAGCTCCACTTTGGATAAAAGAAAAGATTGGGTCTTCTATTCTTGGCTTTTTTCCCCTCTCATTCCCAAACCTAAGCAAGAATCTGGTCTTTTCTTGATCAAAGCACATCCCCTATTTGCAAGAAAAGGAATTCTTTTTGTCACAAGGGATATTTTTTACTAGTTGAGGTCTAAACTCTGACCTTTTTCTTTACCTTGCCAAAATTCTAATTAAAGCGTTTGGGGAGATGGATTTTTTTTAAAAATTAGCCCTATATGATGTTTATTTTCCCATCTGATTCTGGTATAATATCACATAACAGATAAAGAAGGAAAATAAAAATTTTTATGACCTTGTAAAGCTGTCTCCTGGGGTCTCTTGGACTCCAGGCACCTTTTAAAGACACTTACCTATTCTCTCTGAGGTCTGCCACCTATGAGGCTTCATCTGCATATCAAGAAAATTGGAGGTTTTTTTCACCCCCTTATCGCAACAGGACATCTCCTCTACTGATTTAATAATTTCTTGAAAGGAGCTTAACTCATGCTACTCATCACCAGTCAGGAAATCTTTTTTTTTTTTTTTAAGTTGAGGTCTCACTATGTCACCCAGGCTAGAGTACAGTAACATGATCATGGCTCACCACAGCCTCTACTTCCTGGGCTCAGGTGATCCTTCTGCCTCAGTCCCCCAAGTAGCTGGGACTACAGGCATGCACAACCAAGCCTGGCTAATTTTTAAATTTTTTTGTAGAGACAAGATCTTGCTAGAGACAAGGCTGAAGCTGTGGTGGCCATGAGCATGCCACAGCACTCCAGCCTGGGTGACAGAGTGAGACTCCTACTTAAAAAAAAAAAAAAAAAAAAACCAGAAAGAAAAAGAAAAAGAAAACTGCAGGTTTGTTGATGTTAGATGAAGCCCTAAAAGTGGCAGACTTCAGGGAGGATAGCTAAGTGTCTTACAAAGCTCTCTGGAGTCTGGGAATCCATAAGAGATGGCTTTGCAGGGTCATAAACTTTCTATATTATGTTAGGTTGGAAAGCAAACTTTAGAATATAGGGTAATAGGGTAATAAAACCCTGTCTGGTGAGTCCTAATCAGGTAATGACTCCACAAGCATTTTAGTTAGGAGTCTGGATAAGAGGAAAAACAGTCAGGTTTAGTCCTCAGAAGAAACAGGAGGTCAGTGAAGGCTCTCACTGGAAACCTGCCCTGGGTGCCATCTGTCTGCCCTTCAGCTTCAGGAAACCTGGCCTTTGAGGCTAAGTGGAAAGAACTTTGGGTTTAGAGTCAGGAGATCTGGGTGTCAGATGACCCTGGCTAACACATTTAAATTCTTGCTGCTTATTTTAGGACCTGCCAAAATTAGGAATGTGTCCCTGTCGGGGCCTGGTCATACACTCCTTTTTATTGCAATGTGATATAAAGCACGAGACTCCAAGAAACAGCAGGCAAGGGGTTTCTTGCTGTTTCTCTGTGAATGGCAAGTCCAATAAAATCCACACGTTCTCTGGCTGCTCCTTTCCCCATCTGAAAGTGGGATTCCCTGCCAGACCAACTTCCCAGAGTGAGCTCAGTTTACATGTCTTCGGGGGTAAAGAGAGGACTATGACTGAGGATCTCTACCACCTTTCCTGGGGGCAAGGGCCCAGACTGACTTCTATCTCTTTATTTGGGGCAGAAATTCTGTGTTAAAATTGTCGTAGGCTCACAATGTTCTTACCTCATGGGGGACACAGTGAGACAAACTTCCCCTAGTCTACACTAGAATTATTTCTAGTTACAAATAAGCAGGATTTCTAAACAAGGAAGAAAAATTAACTGAGAATTTGCAAAACTGCATGTACTTGTTGCATATACACAGTACATGTTCTAGAAAGGAATGTATTAATCCTTGTATATATCACTTTTAAAAAGAGACAATTGTTCTATTCATCCCATCTGCTACCAATGAGAGAGAAAATCCTTGGTGCCATAAAGGAAATGTCCCCTCAAGGTCTCCCAAAATAGTGCCAGGGTTTCTCTGCCAGTAAAATGTCACACCAACTTGGTCTATGTTTGCATTCCAGAGAGCAGGGCATGACTATGTTGATGAAAGATGCCAAACTCTGTAAAGTATTTAAGATGGTTTACTCTGAGCCAAATATGAGTGACCTAGGCCCATGACATCCATCTCTAGGAGGTCTTGAGAACACGTTGAATTGTAGCTTGGGTTATATACATTTTAGGAGGACAGAAGTTACAAGAAACTATAAATAAAAACATGAAAGATTTACATTGGTTTGGTCCAGGAAAGTGGGGCATTTTCAAGTGGTTGCAGGCTATAGGTAGATTCAAAGATTTCCTTTGGCCTGGAGCAGTGCCTGTTATGCCTGTAATCCCAACACTTTGAAGGACAATGTGGGAGGACTGCTTGAGCCCAGGAGTTTAAGATCAGTGAGCCACTGCATTGGGCCAAACCTGCAGTTTTCTATCCCCTCATCTTAACAGAGTATCTCCTCTACTGATTTCTCAAATTCCTTAGATAGGAAATACAAATTACTAGTTAAGAAATCTTTGAATCCACCTGTAACTGCAATTCCTTGTTTGGAAATGTCCCTCCTTCCTGGACTAAACCAATGAAAAGCTCACATGTATGGATTTGTGGTTTCTAGTAACTTCTGCTTTCCTAAAATGTGTATAACCATACCACCGTTTGACCACCGCGGGCATTCTTGGCATCTCCTGATAAGGTGCTCTGGACTTAAGTCCTCAAGTTTAGTTCAAGAATAAACCATTTAAAAATACCTTGTAGAGTTTGGCATCTTTTCCTCAACACTTCTCCAGCGTGAGAGCAAAGGCTCTGAGGGAGGAAGAAGGAAGGCAAATGAGAAAGACATTCCGCCCAAACGGCCAACTTTAACCACGATGTAAGCAAAAGGGCTCCTCCTTTTGGTGAAAAGAGAGAGAAAAGACCTAAAGTCCCTTCTGAGCAGTCTGTCCCTTTGGGCGACTGTGACCAGCCGCAGCTGAGAGCACTTCCTCCATTCTCGGTCATGTTGCTCTGAGCAGCCTGACCGAAGTCCAGAAACATTCCGTTCCAACTTAGTGAACTGTGGTGACAGCAAGTTATTCGGGTTTTCTAGTTCTCCTTGGTTCATTTCTTCTGCTGATTGACCTGTCTTTCACACTGATCTTTTCCTCCAGCTCTGTCTCTTCAGTCTTTTGGTCCAGAGGCTTCTTGGACGGTGGGTCAGTGGGCCATCCTCAGGGAGTTAGTCTTCAGGCCCCACGGTTGCCCTTCCCTCATCTCTCACCTCACCACGCAGGCATCCTGCCCATTCCCGGGTCTGGTCACAGCAGGTCTGGCCCCAGCAAATGCGCTGTGTGATTCAGAGGCCTCCAAATGAAACATCTGGCAGTTTGCGGCACAAGAAGCCTGGAAGAGGCATCGTGGCAGCCAGGCACCCTCAGACCCTTGGACCACAGCTCAGCAATTCACTCTGTCTAACAGCCACTGGCAGCTGGCCCGAGCAGTCTGCTTTCCTGGTGACAATGAAACGAGGAGACAAGGGCTCCCCTGACTGCTGTTTCTGGCATAAAAGTAGATGTTCCTGAACCAGTTGCCATTTGCACTCCAGATTTGTAGGAGTCCTAACTGTGATAGAGAACAAATCGTTTCCTCTGTTTATCCTAATTTTTATGATGAACATGACTCTGGTGAGGGACAGACTCTACTGATAATGGCCAGACCATATACAGCACGATAGTATTCTGACTCACAACCTCTGCAATCAGGGTCTGCAATCAGCAGCTTTTCTATTTTTTATCCCTGCCCCTTCCTCAACTTGGAACCAGACAGAGAAAGCCAAATATGTACCCCAAACAATCACATGGGATGTCCCACATGTAGTCAGCCTGTCTCCAGCTTCCCCATGCCAACAGCCTCCAGTCAGAGTGCAACTGCAGCCTCCCTTTCTCCACTATAAAGCAGCCCTCTGCCTTCCTTGGAGTCTCTGCCTGACACCCTGCTGTGTTGAGGCTGTGGCTGACCGTCTCTGACTGTTCTCATTTGGGCGGTCTTTGTTGATTTCCACTCTGGGTAAGTCATATCAGCTTTTCAGCTTCCTGCCATCTCCTACCCTCGACTGCTCAGAGGGAAAATAGCCTCAGTAATGAAAAGGGAGTGATTTTGTGCAGATGGGCTCTATTTCCTTTAAAAGGATACAATCAAATGACAGCGGGGAACAGAAAATCATCTTTTTTTCCCCCTTAGCTTTGGAGCTGTCTCTGCATGACACACAGGGATGTTAAAGGCAAGGGGCCAACCTTGGGGATGAGAATCCACCATGGTTGGAAAATTCAAGAAGTTCTGTAGAGAACCTATCTTTAAGGATTCCAGAATCCCATGATGTAAGTGCCCTTTTCATTCTTATGGCTGAAGCCCTAGCCCACCTGTCATTTCACTCCCTCCCCCTCCCCATCCCCTTGTTGGATACCTTTCTACTTGCAGGGGATTTGCACCCAGATAACTCCATTGCTCCCTCTAGAACCTCCCATTAGCAGCAATTAAAAAAAGGTCTTCCAGCAACTTGACACTTTTTGAAATGCTAATTGATGCTAAGCAGAGCCATCAGGCTGTCGTTCACACCTACTCAGTCCCTGCCCCAGGCTTTTTTGCATATTTGAATCAATAAGTTTCTAAACCAGGGAAAGTGTGAGTTATGCAAATCCCGCCTCCCTGCTGAGATGAGTACCTGTGGGGCTCCTGCAGGTGGAATGTTCAGACCATCCTGGTAGTGACCATTATTAGAGCTTAGTTTGAGTATTTGCATAAACTGTTTAAAAAAGAACTGCTCAAGTCTGTTGCCTACGCAATAAGGTGGTTTGAAATGAAATACATGTATACTGCCACCGGTGAAAGAAAAAGGCAGTGATGAGATTGCTAAGTTAGGTACAGAACTGGTGACTATCCTCATGGTAAGAAATTCATAACCACTGGACAGAAATCATTTGCAACTTATCTGTTGTCTATAAGTTCGTGTTTAACATCACTGTCTGATTAGTAGTTAACAGTCTGTCAATAGTAGTCAATTATGAAAGGTGCCAGAATTAAAATAGAGTCACGGCTGGGCACCATGGCACACACCTATAATCCCAGAACTTTGGGAGGCTGAGGTGGGAGACTTGCTTGAGCCCAGGAGTTCAAGACTAGCCAGGGCAAAATAGTGAGACCTCATCTCTCTAAAAAAAAAAAAAAAAGTCGTTTGTGTTAACAACAACAAAAAAATTCCTGACAAATCGAGTCAAAGAAAACAAATACCTGGTAATAAGAACTGTGATAAAAGATTGAAAAAAAAAACCCACAACCTTTCACAAACGCCATCATGGTCTTATGCGAAAAATACTTCTGCAAAGACATTGGCCCAGCAACTGCCTGTTCAGCCTTGGACTGGTGCCCCCCTTGCTATTGACCCCTGTAGCCAAGGATAATTATCTCAAAACAAGTATGTGATTCTCCTTTTTTTCCCTTTTAAAACCTTTGTCTTCCTTTACCTCCCTGCATACACAGTTCACTGGGGCACACATACTCCCATTGCAAGGCTACGTTGCTGAATAAATACCATTTTCCTTTAGAGAAACTCTCTCTGTATCTATTATTTTAGGTTATTACAATAGTCTGTCAAGCTGAATTTCTCTAGATAGCAAACACCCCTTAGGTGTGTTAGGTAATACTCCCATACGAGTTTCAAAGAACAGGCAGTCATCTTTAGTTTTGAATCTTCACACTTAGGGAGGTCCTCCCCACAGCTTCAGGGCAGCCTCCATGGTGTCCTCATCCTGGGTTAGCACTCAGAAGTATGTCCTTGCAATGATTTTCCTCTCCATCGGTAGAGATCAAAGCCCCTCTCCCTGAGGTCCCTTTGCCCTCAACCCTCAGGTTAGACAATTTTTCTGGCAAAGGCTCCTTTACCAAACTTTAGTCAGACTCCTCTGAACTCTCTTGACATGGCCTCAGCCTTGGCCTTCTGTGTCTGTCCTGTTCTTGCCAGGCCTGCATAGCCTAGTCTTTTTTTTTTTTTGAGTAGGAGTCTCACTCTGTCACCCAGGCTGGAGGGCAGTGGCATGCTCCTGGCCACTGCAGCCTCGACCTGCTGGGCTCAGGCGATCCTTCTGCCTCAGCTTTCAAGTAGCTGGAACTACAGGCACACGCCATCACGCCTGGCTAATTTTTTGATTTATTGTAGAGATGTGCTGGGGGCGGGGGGTCTCACCAAGTTGTCCAGGCTGGTCTTGAATGCATGGGCTCAGGCAATCCTTTCACCTCAGCCTCCCAAAGTGCTGGAATTATAGGCGTGAGCCACCGCCTCGCCTCAGCATAGCCTAGCCTTAGCCAGAATTCTGCCGAGTCAGTTTGGAGAGACCTCCCTGCCCTTGATATCTAATAAAGTTCCCCATACCCCACCCTTGGCCACCTACTGGAAGAATCCCACAGGGTCAGTGTAGCAAGAACCCCCTTACCTTGATGTCTCCTCTTAGTAATTTTCCATCTGCTTCACTCTGCTCCTTGGCCATGTGGGGGAGGAAAAATAATTTTCTTTCTACCTTTTCCTGAGGTAAAGAAAAAACATATTAAACACATAAAAAAGCATGCAAAGTTTAAACAAACATATTAAACACATTGAAAACATGCAAAGGTTAAACAAACAAACATATTAAACACATTAAAAAAATGCAAAGTTTAATAACACACATACCTCATGTACACACAAGAGATACCTATTACCAAACCAGACCAGATCTGTTTTGCCTGCCATGCGGTATTCAGTCACTGAGACAAGAGTTTTGCAGTAAAATAAGGGTTCATTCACGAGGCAGCCAAGTGAGGAGATGAGAGAACAGGTCGCAAATCCAGCTTCCCTGAGATGGGGTTTGGGGATATTTATGGGATAGAGAAGCAGGGTGGCCTGAGGCAAGGGGAATGGTGATTAGGGGTAAGGAAAAGTGTAGTCAAGCTTCATGGCTCTTTATGGGATGCATGTTTGGAAAATGGCGGCATCAGCAAGGTCTGAGGGTAGAGCTCTTGGCTCTCTGATGTCAAAAGGTCACCCATTGGACATCCACACAGGCCCAGTTGAAGGGTCAGTGGTCTCACCCAGTTTGAGCTGAACAAGCACTAGTTCTAAGTTCCTGAAAAACAACTTAGACAACCATTACCATTGTGATCCCTATGTCAGAGAAGTATCTGTATTGAGGCTGAAGGGAGTCTTAAAAAAAAAAAAGCTAAAAACAAGCAAAGCAGGTTAAAGTTTGACAAGCCTCATCGGGTTTTCCTTCAGCTTTATATCCAGAGAAATGAATAAATCTCCAAGAGGTGGCTTTGAATTCAGGCTTAAACACCATTATCCAATGAAACAAAGCAAGAAGGGTGTGGGGGAGGGGGGTTATGGGGAGGTGACCAGAAAAAGCCCGGTCAACAAGGGTAAGGTTTGTTATGCAAATTTACGTCTGTGCTTTCTCCATCAATAAGAGTCTCTTGTGATTTAGTCATCTTTCCTTCCTGGTGCAGAGAGGGAGATACCCTTACAAATGGAGATTTCCTTTACAGATGTAAATTTCCCTTACAAAAGGAAGACTCCTACACTGTTTTCAGTGCTTCTCCTGCGCCTGCAGTTTCTCAAAATAACCCTATGCCAGAAAGGCATATTTTGGGGTGACATATTCTGGTCTCCTACAGCTTTAAATCCTCACACGTCTTTGCTGCATTCAGCCCCATCTCTCTCCCCTATTGCAATACTCCTATTGCAATAGTCTTGAATAAAGTCTTCCTTACCATTTTAGCAAGCATAGAAATGATCTCTTCTTTAAGAAGAGTACCACTCTGCCAGAACTTGGTACTGCTGGAAGACCAGGGCATATAGAAACTCTCTCTAGAAGGCTGGGCATGGTGGCTCATGCCTGTAATACCAGCACTTTGGGAGGCCAAGGCAGGAGGACTACATGAGGTCAGGAGTTCAAGATCAGCCTGGGCAACACAGTAAGTCCCTTTCTCTACAAAAAAATTTTAAAATTAGCCAGGCATGGTGGGGCACCTATAGTCCTAGCTATTTGGATGGCTGAAGTGAAAGAATCACTTGAACCCAGGAGGTCAAGTCTTCAGTGAGTGATGACTGTGCCTCTGTACTCCAACCTGGGTGAAAGTGTAAAAAGAAAAAAAAAAAAGAAACACTTTGTGGGGCTGTTACTTTGGCCAGCATAGTTTCCTTTCATCCCCTTTTTGTGGTACCAGTCCTTTCTCAGTGGTCATAGGATGGGCATAGGATTCAGGCCTGGACTATTCCCTGGACACAGCCTGGTCTGTGTGTTCTGGGCCTGATATGGAGACTGGCAGAAATAAGATCTCTTCTGCTGAGATTGCCAAGATGGGAAGATGAGATGTTAAACTGAGGCATTGCCCCCACTTCCCAATGCAGGAATCTCTCCTGCAGTTGACTAAAATAAAGCTAAGATGCAGAGGATAGCAGAGCACAAAAAGGAAAAGCCTCAAAGATATCGTGGGTATTCTAGCTGGCCTAGGGTTCTGCCAAAGCGGGGCCATGCCCCTTGGGCCTGAACCAGTCAGGGATGTCTGCCACTACAGCTAAGAGTCTTGAATGCTACTGGGCTATAGTGCAGTTGCCCCCTTGTACATTCCAGTAGAACTAGACTGGCTGCTTTCTCTCACAGTCAACCAAAACAAGAGGCAGAGGGCTGGGAGAAAATGGGTTTATTCTGTAACCAAGGTAACAGGGAACAAGCCTGCATCCCTGCTGGAACTTATTCAAAGAGACACACTTTATTTTCAGTATTTATTTATTTATTTATTTATTTATTTATTTATTTATTTTTGAGTTGGAGTCTCACTCCGTCGCCCAGACTGGAGTGCAGTGGCCGCTCCCGGCCACCGGAGCCTCGACCTGCTGGGCTCCGGTGATCCTTCCGCCTCAGCCTTCCAAGTAGCTGGAACTACAGGCGCGCACTATCACGCCTGGCTAATTTTTGATTTATTGTAGAGATGGGGTCTCGCTGAGTTGCCCAGGGGGATCTCGAACCTGTGGGCTCAGGCAATCCACTCACCTCAGCCTCCCAAAGGCGCGGGATTACAGGCTGAGCCACCAAGCCCGGCGATTTCTACTTTTATAATATTGTGGTTGAAAATGCATTTTATATTTTTTTAATCATGTTAAATTTGTTGACTTTTTAATGACCTGACATATGGTATAGTCAGGAGAACGTTTCATGAATACACTTGAGAAGATGTGTATTTTGTTGTTGGTTGGAGTGTTGCATAGATGTTTTAGATCTACCCAGTTATAATATTTATTTTATATTGTTGCGGCACCAAATTATCACAACTTTTGTGGCTTAAAACAACACATATTAAATTTCTTTAGGTCAGAGATTGAGTAAAATCAGTGTGTTGACAGGGCTGCATTTCCTTCTGGAGTCGTTTGTGGATACTGTTTCCTTACCATTTTCCAGCTTCTACAGTGTGCCTGTGTATCTTGATCATGAGAACCTCTCTGTCAGTCTTCAAATTCAGCAACTACAAGAGGAATCCTTACATCACATCACTCTGACCTTTCTTCTGCTGTGCTCTTCCCATTTTAGGAGCCTTTGTGATTACATTTAGCCCACCTGGATAATCCAAGATTATCTCCTTATCCTAAAGTAAACTGATTAGGAATATTAATTTCTTCTTTAATCATTTCCCTTTGCCATGTAATAGAACATAAACAGAGTTTCTGGGGTTTGAGAGGAGTGCGTCTTTGAGAGGCCATTATTTTGCCTGCCAGAAATAGTGTTGTTTATGTTATCTATTTATTTATTTATTGATCATCTGCCTATATTTTTTATCAGTTGTTGAAAGCAGAGTATAGCTGTCTCTAATTATTATTATTAAACTCTGTATTTCTTTCTCCGATCCTGTCAATTTTGATTCATGTGTTGGGGACTTTGCTATTTGTTGTATGTATGTTTACATTGTTTATATCTTCTGGATTTATTGACTTTTCATCATTATAAAATGTCTTTTTTAAAATAATTTTTTGTTTTAAGCATTATTTTGTTTTATATTAGCACAGCCTCTTCAAGTCTCTTTGGACTACTCTTTGCATGGTATATATTTTTAAATCTTTTACTTTAAACCTATTTGTGCCTTTAAAGTGTATCTCTTGTAGACAAAATGTAGTTGAATCATGCTTTTTAAAAGTTTATTCCACCAATATCTGCCTTTGGAATGAAGTGTTTAGTTCAGTCAATGTAATAATGCAATACCAGAAAAACAGATTTGACATCTGTCATTTTGTCCTTAATTTTTAAAATTTATTTATTTTTATTTTTTATTTTTGAGTTGGAATCTCACTCTGTCACCCAGACTGGAGTGCAGTGGCACGCTCCTGGCCACTGCAGCCTCGATCTGCTGGGCTCCGGTGATCCTTCTGCCTCAGCCTTCCAAGTAGCTGGAACTACAGGTGCGCACTACCACGCCCAGCTAATATTTTTTTTTAATTTATTGTAGAGATGAGGTCTCGCCAAGTTGCCCAGGTGGGTCTCGAATCCGCGGGCTCAGGCAATTCACTTACCTCGGCCTCCCAAAGCGCGGAATTGCAGGCTGAGCCACCGAGCCCAGCTTATTTTCTATGTGTCATATTTTTCTGCACTTTCCCATCACTGCTGTCTAGAAACTCTCTAGTATGCTATCTTAATTATATTTTTGTAAACTATATTTTTGAGGGTCTCTTTGTGCTTTATCTGATAATTAAAATAAATATATTATCCTAAAATTCTCTAGTGTGAAATATCAACTAAATTTCTACATAGTTTGAATGTGCTGCAATGTAATATTTTTTGCTTTCCCCTTTTTTTTTTGTTATTATTATCATCCAAATTACTTTCTTATATATTATAGGCCCATCAACAAAGTTTTATAAATATTGTTTATGCAGATTTCTTTTAAATGAAATAGGAAAAGAAAATAGTTACAAATGAAAATGGATTTATAATGTAGTTTGTATTTACCAAAATCATTAGCTTTACTAATGCCTCTAATGTTTTTTGTGTGGATCTGAGTTGCTTCTAGTATTCTTTGATTTCAGCCTGCAATGCCCTCTTTAATAGTTCTTCTAAGGCAATTTCTTAGAAATGCTCTTAATGTTATCTAAAAATGTCTAAATTTCTTTTACAGTTTTTGAAGGACATGTTTTCTAGATATAGAATTTTTGCTACAGTGTTTTTTTCTTTCAGTTCTTAAATATATGAACCCATTGCCTCAGATTTACATGATTTTTCATGAGAAGTTAGCTGTTACTCTTATTAAAGTTCTCTTGTCTTTAATGAGTCATTTCTCTCTGCTTTCAAATTTCTCCTTTTTTTTTTGCTTTTGCTAGTTTCGCTATAATTTGTTTAAGGTGGATCTCTTTTAGTCTATACTAATTGTAGTTTGTTAAATTACTTGAGGGCATAGACTATTTTTCTTTTAATCAAAATTGTTGGGCATGGTGCCTCATATCTATAATTCTTGCATTTTGAAAAACCAAGGCAGGAATTTTGTTTAAGCCCAGGAGTTTAAGATCTGCCTAGGCAATATAGTGAGAACTCGTCTCTACAAAAAATTTTTTTAAAAATAGCAAAGCATGGTGGCACACACCTCTAGTCCTAGCTACTAAGGACACTGAGGTGAAAGGATAGCCTGAGACCAGGAGGCTGAGGGTATGGTGAGCTGTGATCATGCTGCTATACTTCATCCCAGGTAACAGAGTGAGACTCCAACTCAAAATAAAAAAACAAAGTTAAAATATACACAATGGAATACTACGCAGCCATAAGAAAGAACGAAATCATGAATTTTGCAGCAACCTGGATGGAACTAGAGTCTATAATACTGAGTGACCTCTCACAGAAACAAAAAACTGAGTATCACATGTTCTCACTCATATAGTAGACCTTGATCA
>CAUYQG010102382.1:0-14055 GCA_963574415.1 Tarsius wallacei
TTTTTTTGAGTTGGAGTCTCACTGTCGCCCAGACTGGAGTGCAGTGGCACTCCCGGCCACCGCAGCCTCGACCTGCTGGGCTCAGGCCATCCTTCCGCCTCAGCCTTCCGAGTAGCTGGAACTACAGGCGCACGCTACCACGCCTGGCTAATTTTTGATTTATTGTAGAGATGAGGTCTCGCCAAGTTGCCCAGGTGGGTCTCGAACCCGTGGGCTCAGGCTATCCACTCACCTCAGCCTCCCAAAGGCGCGGGATTACAGGCTGAGCCACCGAGCCCGGCTCCTTCTTATTCTTAAAGGTAAACACAGTTCTTAATTTTAGAACACTTGAATTTTGATGGACTTTTTTTTTGGAAAATAGTTTTGTTTTTGGATGAAACTATACCTAAACAGTATTGAATCATGATTAACTTGGTGACTTATGCAAAGCAGAGTACAGTTGAATGCTGTATAATGAAAATTGGTTAAGATACTAACATTACTTATCCAAAGCACCTGCTCCAAAATATATATTTGTATTAAATGGACTTGAGTACTTTTTTAGACTTGAGTCTCTTGTTATTTTTGTTTTGTTTTGCATTGTGTTCTTATCTGGGAGAGGAATGAAATTTTGTATGTGAAAGTACACAGTTTTCATTAAGATATTACTGATTTTATTTTTCTAGCTTAAAGCAATAAATGTAGATCTTCAAAATGATGCTGCTCTGCAGGTGGACATATCTGATGCTCTTAGTGAGAGGGATAAAGTAAAATTCACTGTACACACAAAGGTAAATGTGATTTTTGTACTTTAGCTATTTATTGTGCTGATGTTACATATATAATAATATATTGACTGGACTTGAATTTTTAATGTGTTTAGAAAGAAACTCTTAACAAAAAAGTTTTAGGGAAATGCACTTCTTAAATTTTTTTTTTTTTTTTTTTTTTGAGTTGGAGTCTCATTCTGTTGCCCAGATCGGAGTGCACTGGCTGCTCCCGGCCACCGCAGCCTCAACCTGCTGGGCTCAGGCCATCCTTCCGCCTCAGCCTTCCAAGTAGCTGGAACTACAGGCACGCGCTACCACGCCCAGCTGATTTTTTGATTTATTGTAGAGATGAGGTCTCGCTTGCCCAGGCGGGTCTGAAACCCGCGGGCTCAGGCAATCCACTCACCTCAGCCTCCCAAAGCGCGGGATTATAGGCTGAGCCACCGAGCCTGGCTACTTCTTAAATATTAACATTTTGATGTACAGAAACTAGATATAGTGCAAATTTAATTTTCTCTAAATTTCTTTTACCATTCTTGCTTTTTTCAATTTTGTTGTGCTCTATTAGTTAAATTACTCATACAAATTATTATTATTATTTTATTTATTTTTATTTATTTTTTTTTTTGAGTTGGAGTCTCACCCAGTTGCCCAGGCTGGAGTACAGTAGCATACTCACGGCCATTCCAGCATCAACCTGCTGGGCTCCTGTGACCCTTCTGCCTCAGCCTTCCAAGTAGCCAGAACTACAAGCACGCTACTATGGCCAGCTAATTTTTAAAAAATTTATCATAGAGACGAAGCCTCGCCAAGTTGCCCGGGCTAGTCTTGAACCCGCGGGCTCAGGCAGTCCACTCGTGTCGGCCTCCCAAAGTGTGGGATTACAGGCTGAGCCACCCATCCCGGCCCATACAAATTATTATTCTTAATAGATTTCAGTTCTTGGACACATTATCAAATTGCAGATATATTTCCTTTGTTTAAATAGTTTGATATGTATTATATTAATAAGACAATTTTAAAGTAATGGTAACAGTGCAATATAAAAGTGTCAATTTCCCAAACATATAAGGATAATTTTGTCTGAGTATTTAGGGTTTTATAGTAGACTTTATAGGCACTAATAGACTTTCATATAAGATGAAGTTAAAAAAAAATGTTTATTAAAAGATTGTAAATATAATCTTGACTTATTTAAGAGAATCTCTGTCTTTGCAGAGTTCATTGCCAAATTTCAAACAAAGTGAGTTTTCTGTTGTTCGGCAACATGAGGAATTTATCTGGCTGCATGATTCCTTTGTTGAAAATGAAGACTATGCAGGTTATATCGTAAGTACTGAGATACCATTTTAATCCCATTTTCTATTTAATCATTTTCTAGGTGACTTTTAGAAAGACTGTGTTAGAATCTTGTTTAGCGTTTTTAGTGAACTTGTGACATTTTAAAAATTGCCAGTTACAAAACATGTTTGGCTACCACATTTTTTTTTTGAGTTGAAGTCTCACTCCATCACCCAGTCTGGAGTGCAGTGTCGACCTTCTGGGCTCAAGCATTCCTTCACCTCAGTCTTCCCAGTAGCTGGAACTACAGGCGTGTGCTACCCCACCCAGCTAATTTTTTATTGTAGAGATGAGGTCTCTCCAAGTTGCCCGGACTGGTCTTGAACCCACAGGCTCAGGCAATCCACTCGCCTTGGCCTTCAAAGTGCTGGAATTACAGGCTGAGCCATTGAGCCTGGCCGGCTACCACATTTTATCCTGAATTCTTTTGGGAATAAGTTATTCTCCCTCATTTGAACATAAATTGTTTTGGGTTTTTTTTGAGTGAGAATCTTACTCTGTTGCCCAGGCTGTGGCATACTTGCAGCCACTATAGCCTTGACCTGCTGAGCTCAGGTGATCCTTTCTCCTCAGCCTTCCAAGTAGCTGGAACCATAGGCATGTACCACCACACCCGACTAATTTTTGATTTATTGTAGAGATGAGGTCTCACCATGTTACTCAGGCTGGTCTCAAACCTCTGAGCTCAGGCAGTCCTCTTACCTCGCCCTCCCAAAGTGCTGGGATTACAGGTGTGAGCCATTGCTCCCAGCTTAAACGTAAATTCTTACTGTTCATTAGAAATGAAATGGGTTTGTCCTAGGGGTTAATGGGATGTTACAAACCATGCTGGTTTTGAACCCTTAGGTGGACAAATACTTAGAGTTGAAAGTCTCCCTAAGAAGTTATCATATCTTTTTTTTTTTTTTTGAGCTGAAGTCTCACTCTGTCACCCAGACTGGAGTGCAGTGGCACGCTCCCGGCCACCTCAGCCTCGACCTGCTGGGCTCTGACGATCCTTCCGCTCAGCCTTCCAAGTAGCTGGAACTACAGGCACGTGCTACCATGCCTGGCTAGTTTTTGATTTATTGTAGAGATGAGGTCTCGCCAAGTTGCCCAGGCGGTCTCGAACCCACGGGCTCAGGCAATCCACTCACCTCGGCCTCCCAAAGCGCGGGATTATAGGCTGAGCCTCCGAGCCCGGCAGTTATCATATCTTAATGTGCACCAGATTTTGTAAAAAATAGATAGATGGTTATCCTGCCTCATCTGTTGACCACACTCAGAGTTTTGAGATTTTGTTTGATTTTTTTTTTTTTGAAATCATCATGACCTGATTCTATCTCTATCCTTGTGGCTTCTACTTCTTTTTAGTAATTTGTTTATTTTTCTTTCCATAGCTCAGATTTTGGTGAATGACTGGTAGTACATTCTTTTCCAGTTTTCTTTCTGCCTACCTCCCACCTTCTTGTCTGATGGTACTTTTTTTTTGAGTAGAAGTCTCACTTTGTCACCCAGCTGGAGGGCAGTGCCACTGCAGCCTCAACCTGCTGGGCTCAGGTTATTCTTTTACCTCAGCCTTCCAAGTAACTGGAGCTATAGGCACACACCACCATGCCTGGCTAATTTTTTGATTTGTTGTAGAGATGGGGTCTCACCAAGTTGCCCAGGCTAGTCTGATTATAGGCATGAGCCACTGCGCCTGGCCTGATGGTACTTTCTTACTGCTTTGAAATCTTCCATAGGCTAAACAGTCCTCAAAGACTAAGACCATGACTTGTTTATCTTTATATTTGGTACTCATTGTTGTGCCTAGCACACAGTAGATACTCAGTGAATGTGTGCTGAACTATATATACTTGATGCTTTCTGATTTTTCTATTGCTTTCCTTGCTGTAACCCTTTTCTTGTAGTCATTCTTTTTTTTGAGATGGAGTCTCACTCTTGCCCAGGCTGGAGTACAGTGACATGCCCACGGCCACTTCAGCCTCTACCTGCTGGGCTCAGGTAATCTTTCCACCTCAGCCTTCCAAGTATCTGGAACTATAGGCACATGCCATCACACCCAGCTAATTTTTAAAAATTTATTTTAGAGATGAGGTCTTGCCAGGTTGTCCAGGCTGGTCTCTAATCTCTGGGCTCAGACAGTCCTCTCGCTTTAGCCTCCCAAAGTGCTGGGATTACAGGCATGAGCCACCGCGCCTGGCTTCAGGACCCTTTTTAACATCCCTTGCTAAGTTGTATGTATTAGAATCAGTATGTAGTCAGAGATTAGTGCACATATGAATCTAAAGACTCCAAGTTATTAATGTAGGAGTTTGCAGGTGAAAGTTTGAGAACCACTGTTCTAATACCGAAAAATAGTGCTATGCTGTATTTCTTCTGTGGTGTAAAGGACCTCAAGGATCGTAATTTTTGAACTAGTCAGGTTCTCTATTCTGAATTTGGGTGTTTTTGGTGCTCACTTCATTCAGGATAACTTTAGCTTTCCCAGACACCATCTTTTCATTTTGGCAGTAGTGCAGTGTTTCAAGAAATAAAATAGTCCTTTAAAATTAACAATTTGGTTCTGTTATAGATCCCACCAGCACCACCAAGACCTGACTTTGATGCTTCAAGGGAAAAACTACAGAAACTTGGTGAAGGAGAAGGGTCGATGACAAAGGAAGAATTCACGAAGATGAAACAAGAACTAGAAGCGTAGGTGGTTTTTTTGTTGTTGCTTTTGCGAATGTGCCTGTTTCAGTGCTTTTTTGGTGCTCTCTGATATCCTATCATTTTAATTGTTTCACCATAGGGACCCTTTCTAGAAGATGCAGGTTTAAAGTCACACAACCAGTGTTAATGATCATGATCAGAGCCTACAGGAAAATTATAGAATAATTATCTCCATTGTAAAATTCTTTAGATTAATGTTTTAAATAGACTCTGAAAATTGAAAACAGAGGATCCGAAAGCTTACTAAAAAAACAGAAAAGTCTAGTCTGTCCCTTATCTAAGGGAAAAAAGAATATGGTTTATGGTTTTTAATTTTTAATTTTTAAAAATAATTTATTTTGTTTTATGGATTTTTTTGAGTTGGTGTCTTACTCTGTCACAGGTTGGAGTGCAGTGGCATGATCACGGCTCCCCGCAGCCTCAATCTCCTGGGCTCAGGTAATCTTTCCATTTCAGCCTCCCGAGTTGCTGAAATGACAAGTATGCACCACCGTGCTCTGCTAATTTTTAAATTTTTTTAGGAGACAAGGTCTAGCTATGTTGCCTAGGCTGGTCTTGAACTCTTGGGCTCAGGCAGTCCTCTTGCTTTGGCCTTCCAAAGCGCTAGGATTACAGATATGAGCCACTGCGCCTGGTCCGAATATGATTTTTTTAAAAGCAGAATATAAATCGTTATTTTTTTTCCACTTACAGAGCCTTAGTCATTACCAACCTAGTTCTCTTTCTTCAACATGTGCATACTACCAAATTTCTCATAAAAGAATGTACTGAGCAACTCATTATATATATTTTCTTAAAATGCGTGTGTATGCAGTATGAATTATCACAGTTTTTTTTAAGGATTTAATACAATTTTAGTGTATATGAAACTAATAGTTGTTTAATGAAAAACAGTTTTTTACTAGTCTCTAGTTACTTTGCTCCTGTATTCTTTTCCTTTGTGCAGAATACACAGAATGGAGGAGGAATTAAATACAGATTGATTTTTCTCTTATCAAAAATGCTTGGGAATGCATGTTTTGGGTTTATTTTATTATTTTATTTTTTATTTTAGAGTATTTGCGTTATACTTACCAGTTGAGCAACCCTAATCTGGAAATCTGAAATACTTCAATGAGCATTTCCTTTGAGTGTCATATTGGTGCTCAAACATTTCAGATTTTGGAGCATTCATTTCACATTCAGATTTTTGGATTAGGGATACTTAATCTGTTTCATTTTAAGCATATTTGCTGAAAATACAGAATTTTTCCCCTTTTATTAAACTTTTGAAGTAATTTTGCTATATATTATTTCTCTGTATTTTCGATTGTACAAGGAAATAATTTTCCTTACATTATTATCACCTCCATCACTCTTTTTCTGGTCGTTTGTTCCCTTCATGCGTTTCCTTTTTTCTTCTACTTAGTTTCAGTTTTCAAACATATATTCATACTGCTATTAGACACCTCTTCAGAATGCCAAACTCCAAAATAAATTAGCAAAGTAGGTCTTTTTTTGGTCAAAAATAAAGTGGCAGATACTTTAAGAATTTTGTCAATTCTGGGTGCAAGCAGTAGTCTGATAGCAGACAGTTATACACATTCAGTTTTTAAGACTAACAACTGGAAATTAGCAGAGCACATTGATATTGAAGAATCTATGGTTTTCCAGTGGCCCTGATCATGATTCTTTTGTGGTCTGGTTAGGGGTTGGATAACAGAGAACCTTGGTTTTATTCTACTGCTACCTCCATCCTCTGCATCCTTCTTTTTTGTCTTCACTGAATGACTACCCTCACAGAGATCAAACTTCTCCCAACATTGGTCCTGCTGGTTTGCTGGTATGTAAAACTTATCCTTCTTGCACGTAGTTGAAGCAAGAATATCAGGACTTTTCCTTGAATATTTTGTGTTTTTTTCCAAACTGACGTGTGTTACTATGTGGTTGCTGGTATTCACTGATGGTGTTAAAATATTTTAAACATATTTCTTTAGTGTAACGGCAAAAATCAGTATCTTCATAGTGTGTTCTTGTGTGTTTGGGTCATTAGAATGAAAATAATGATTAACGCTGAAAATATGCTTTCTGAGGTTTGGGTTTTGATTTTTTTTGTACTAATTTAATTTAAACTAAATTTTTTTTTTTTTTTTTTTTGAGTTGGAGTCTTACTCTGTCACCCAGACTGGAGTGCAGTGGCCGCTCCCGGCCACTGCAGCCTCGACCTGCTGGGCTCCAGTGATCCTTCCGCCTCAGCCTTCCAAGTAACTGGAACTACAGGCGTGCGCTACCACACCCGGCTAATTTTTTGATTTATTGTAGAGATGAGGTCTCGCCAAATTGCCCAGGCGGGTCTCGAACCCGCGGGCTCAGGCAATCCACTCACCTCAGCCTCCCAAAGCGCGGGATTACAGGCTGAGTCACTGAGCCCAGCTAAACTAAATTAAAAAAAAAAAATTAGACTAAATTTAAATTAAACTAAATTTAAGCTAGATGTTTAAATGCAATAGTTATAGAAAGTGAATGTTTTTAGTTTTTGAGTTTGAGTTTCACTCTGTTACCCAGGCTGTAGCGCAGTGGCACACTCATGGCTACTGTAGCCTTGATCTGCTGGTCTCCGGCGATCCTTCGCCTCAACCTTCCAAGTAACTGGAACTTCAGGCGTGTGCTACCATGCCCAGCTTATTTTTTATTTATTGTAGAGATGAAGTCTCACCAAGTTGCCCAGGCTGGTCTCAAACCCGCGGACTCAAGGCAATCCACTCGCCTTGGCCTCCAAAAGAGCAGGGATTACAGACTGAGCCACTGAGCCTGGCCAGAAATTGAGTTGTTTAGGTTGTATTAAATAATTTGTAGTTTACTTTTTCTGGAGCTGGAAACAAATATCCCTATAGTTGACTTTAACATTACCTTGTATAGTAAGTTCATAAAACTTAAAAATATTAACATTTAGATATAATAAATATTATTAACTGGCATGAAGTCTTTTTAAGAGCTGGGTTTTATATATTTGATTAACAGTTCAACTAAAACTTTTGTTTACATAAATTATATCTTTGTATCTCTGTAATTTTGCATTTGGAATAATCCAAAAGATTATTCACTGAAAAAATGTGTTGCAGATGACTTTCTAGTTGATGGAGTTTTTAACCTTTAATTTCATATGTTGTTTCTAGTGAGTATTTGGCAATATTCAAGAAGACAGTTGCAATGCATGAAGTGTTCCTGTGTCGTGTGGCAGCACATCCTATTTTGAGAAAAGATTTAAATTTCCATGTCTTCTTGGAATATAATCAAGATGTGAGTATTGAATTGATTGGTGATCAGAGTTTTTTTTTAGAGATTCGTTTGAAAAGGCATGGAGTAGTTAGAAAAGGTTTAAGGCAGCCGGGCTCGGTGGCTCAGCCTGTAATCCCATGCTTTGGGAGGCTGAGGTGAGTGGACTGCCTGAGCCCGCGGGTTCGAGACCCACCTGGGCAACTTGGCGAGACCTCACCTCTACAATAAATCAAAAAATCAGCCAGGCATGGTAGCATGTGCCTGTAATTCCGGCTACTTGGAAGGCTGAGGCGGAAGGATCGCTGGAGCCCAGCAGGTCGAGATTGCGGTGGCCGGGAGTGGCCACTGCACTCCAGTCTGGGTGACAGAGTGAGACTCCAATTCAAAAACAAAAAAGAAAAGGCTTAAGGCTTTTCTTTAGAGTATTTGTATTTTTCAAGGTAGTTTAAAGTGACACTTTTTTAATAGTAATGCAATATTTTAGTAGAACTTGAAAAGATTGACGGAATGATGGTAAACTATGTTACTGCATGGAACATTGATTTTTTTTTTTATCTGTAATTGTGAATGTCTTAATATAGGGTTATCAGATTGATTAATGTTCCTTAAATTTGAGTTTGGAGTCTTCGGAAACCTTAGGAAAAATTCTGGGAAGGTGCTTGAGCTAAAGAATTCCAGATTACTTTGGATAAACCATTGACTCTGAATTAGTTTAACTGGCCTTCTTTAGTGCTTATCATGCCTAATGTTCTTTCTGCCTGAAAGCTATTACATTGCAAAAAGAGAGATTGAGGTGGTTGACCATTTTTTGTTTTTTGTTTTTGTTTTTTTGAGTTGGAGTCTCACTCTGTTGCCCAGACTGGAGCGCAGTGGCCGCTCCCGGCCACCGCAGCCTCGACCTGCTGGGCTCCAGCGATCCTTCCGCCTCAGCCTTCCAAGTAGCTGGAACTACAGGCGCGTGCTACCCTGCCTGGCTGATTTTTTTGATTTATTGTAGAATTGAGGTCTCGCCAAGTTGCCCAGGCGGGTCTCGAACCCGCGGGCTGAGGCAATCCACTCACCTCAGCCTCCCGGGGCGCAGGATTACAGGCTGAGCCACCGAGCCCAGCTTGTTTTTTGTTTTTGAATTGGGAGTCTTACTCTGTCGCCCAGGCTGGAGTGCAGTGGCAAACTTAATGGTCCCTGCAGCCTTGAACTGCTGGGCTCAGGTGATCCTTCACCTCAGCCTTCCAAGTAGCTAGAACCACAGGCATGTGCCGCCATACCTGGCTAATTTTTAAGTTTATTGTAGAGATGAGGTCTCTCCAAGTTGCCGAGGCTGGGCTCAAACTTCTGGGTTCAGGCAGTCCTCTCATGTTTGCCTCCCAAAGTGCTAGGATTAAATGTGGGGGCCACCGCTTCCGGCTGAGGTGGTTGGCCTTTAAAGATTTCTTTATTTATAGTACCGGCAGAAAAATTCATAGTGGATGGTTGATACAGATTTTGGAATCTATGTTTGGATGACAAGATTAATTCATAATTTTAGCAGAAAGCAAATGTAGCATAGTGCTTATTTGCTTACACGTTAGTGTCAAGATCAAATAATTTTGTGTATATAAATTAACTTTTCTGGCTTGATTTTATTAGATGTAATGAAATGTCATAATTTTAACAGTAGAGGACACATTTTTTTAAAGGGTTTGAAGACACTCAAGATCACAGAAATATAGCATTTTAAGCATAGGTACTTTTGTAATGTAAGATTAGTATGCGCTACTACAGTGTGATAGTTTATAACTAGGAACTGTAAAGAACACTGTATCATGAATTGTAAAAATGATTTGCAATAAGGTTGCTAAAGAATACATGGAAAGAACATATGATAGAATGCTATCATTATTTTTTTATAAGTTCGTATTTTGCTGGCTTTATTTATGACCTGGGCTAAAGCTTTAGTAATAATTTGTAGAGCAGCATAGAAGTGAAGTGAGGTGTGGTAATATTAGTGCAAGGCCACTTGAGCTGGAGTGGCCTTGGTCTCCAAGTACTCTACCCTATTGCCACAGGCCTTAGTACTACCTGACATTATGTATCTATATTTTAAAATTTGGTTACATTCTCATTTTCTATCTACTATCTAAAATGTAAGCTATATAGAGCGAGTCTTTAACTTTTCACTTTATCTTCACTGTTTTAGAATAGTGCTTGCAATTGAGATGTCGAGTAAATATTTGTTGAATTAATAAATAAGTGAAAGATTATTAATGTTTAGATCCGCTTATTTTTTTTTGAGTCATAGTCTCTGTCACCCAGGCTGGAGTGCAGAGACATGCTCACGGCCGCAGCCTCGACCAGCTGGGCTCAGGCAATCCTTCCTCTTCAGCCTTCAAGTAGCTGGAACCATAGGCATGCCCCACCATGCCGAGTTAGTTTTTTTTATTTATTGTAGAGATGAGGTCTTGCCATGTTGCCCAGGCTGGTCTCGAGCTCATGGGGTCAGGCAGTCCTCTCACCTCAGCCTCCCAAAGTGCTGGGATTATAGGCATGAACCACTGCACCTGGCTAGATCCACTTTATAATAGCTTTTAGATATTGTAGGATTTCATAAATTTACTCCTATCAAAGTAGACTTATTTAATTTTCTTCTTCACAAACTAGCATATGCTCAATAGAGATAAAGATGATGATGCATTTTAATAACCTTTTAATATCAACAAATGGTATTTTGGGGAAAGCATAATAAGATGGTGTGGAAGTAGAAAAATTCAAACTGTACTAGGCACGGTGGCTCATACCTGGAATTCTAGCGCTTTGGGAGGTCTGGTCTTGACATCCTGAACTCAGGCAATCCTTTCACTTCTGCTTTCCATGGTGCTAGGGTTATAGGTGTGAGTCTCCACACCCAGCAGATCTCTGGAACCTAGGAGTTCAAGACCAGCCTAGGCAACATAGCAAGACTTTGTCTCTAGAAAAAGTAAAAATAAATTAGCCTGGTGTGGTGGCACATGCCTGTAGTGTCAGCTGCTTGGGAGGCTGAGGTGGGAAGATCACTTGAGCCCAGGAGGTCGAGACTGCGGTGAGCCATGATCATGCCATTGCACTCCAGCCTGGGCAACAGAGTGAGACCCCAATTCAAAAAAAAAAATTCAGACTGTTTTTCCTTTGCTCTCATAACATAACAATACACACAGAATATCTCTGTGATCAAATGTATAAGGTTTTTTCCCCACACACCAAGCAACAGACACCAGCTGAGTGTCCTCTAATTCAATCTGTTACTAATGTTATCTACCTGGAGATAGGTTCAGATCCCACAGATAGAGCTCTCAGTCCTACAAGATCTCCTGCTTCTTCCCCCCAGTCACAAGTCCAGGCCTCTGGAACTTCTTATCAACTGGTTTCAAGTTAGGGTTCCTCAACTTGACCCCCTGTTTGAGTTCGGCTAATTTGCTAGGGTGGCTCACAGAACTCAGCTAGACTTACTTTACTGGGTTATTTCAAAGGATACAAATAAACAGCTAGATGAAGAGATACATAGGGAAAGATCTGAAAGGGTCCCAAGTACAGGAGCTGCAGTCCCCATGGACAGATCTCTCTGGGGCGAGATAATGAATAGGAAGGGTAGGCACAGGGGTCATTCTGTTTTTGGTCCAGAACTGCTGAACACTGAGTGTGGTGTGGGCAGGTGTATTATCATGGTGGAAGAACCAGTCATCTGTTTGCCACAATTCGGGATATTTCTCCTCAAATTGTGTTGCAATTTCTCTCAAGACTTCCAGATAAAAACTTTGGTTGACCGTTTCATACAGAGGAACAAATTCTGAGTATACTTCAAGGGACCTGCACTCTGAAAGATAATTCCGTTTTTTTTTTTTTTTTTGAGTTGGAGTCTCACTCTGTCGCCCAGACTGGAGTGCAGTGGCCGCTTCCGGCCACCGCAGCCTCGACCTGCTGGGCTCCGGCGATCCTTCCGCCTCAACCTTCCAAGTAGCTGGAACTACAGGCGCGCGCTACCACGCCCGGCTAATTTTTTTATTTATTGTAGAGATGAGGTCTCGCTTGCCCAGGCGGGTCTCGAACCCTCGGGCTCAGGCAATCCACTCACCTCAGCCTCCCAAAGGCGCGGGATTACAGGCTGAGCCACCGAGCCCGGCGAGTCTGTTTTCTTATAAGAAAAGAAACAATGATATACGTATTGAACACTGAAGGGAAAAAAAGGCAAAATGATTAGAAAAGATAAGAGAACAAAGAGAAATCTTAAAATACTTCTATTTAAACCCTAATTTTAGACATTTTGTAGAAAGTCAGCTTTGGATTGAAAGATTAATTAATGAACCAATCCTCATTTACTACCTCATGTGAGACCTGGTATTATCCCAAGGGAGGACTGTGAATTTTCCATCTAGTCATCCTCTACTTGTTTGCTGATTACAGAGAAGCTGGGAGAGTTAGCACTTTTCCGTGACAATTTTCCACTTTCCTTAACATTTGGTGAATGTTCTTCTCAGGGTGAGTAATAGATAGACCTTTCCCTGGGGACTGACACACAGATGATTGATGACCTGCTGTGTCCAGACACCCCTTTCTCCTTTGTAAGGATATTTCTCTTAACTCTCTTTCCCAGATTTTGAACTAAGATCAAATATTTCATTCTAAAGTGTTATGCTATCTGAGTGGTAATCAATTGCAAACGGCTAACTAGAATATATTAAATTAAATTTAAACAAATAAACCTGGGGGAAAAAAGCAACTGAAGCAATTTGAGTTAGCTTCCATTTTGTTACCTTTACTTCTAGAGTCAATTGTACAGATATTGGGCAGGCAGGAAAAATATGAGTGAAAGATATTGGGTAATCGGTGACATTTTTTGTACTAACTTGGCCAAATTACTTGAGACATATGCACCTGTCTTTCCTTTCAATAAAGTAGATAAGTGGATTCATTCAGTTTTAGGATCTCTCATATCTCTTTTTGCCTAGTGAGCCCCAAAATTCCATTGATTGAACCATGGAGGACCTATTCACACATATTTTTAATTTTTTAAAATTACTTTTTGCCACATGAAAATTAAGTTTCTAATGCAAAATAATATATCATTTTTAATTTAACTTGTTCAATATACTGGCCTTAGGCCAGATTGAGCCATAGAATACTACACCTTTCTTAAACACAACCAAATTATAATTTATATAAGGCGCTTTTAGTCAACATTTTCACAGTTTTACCAATACTAGACTCCTTAGATGTGACTTTTATTGTTATTAAGTTTAAATGTTTGTGAGATTTAGGTAGGATCTGACTTAATGCCAAGGAGTTACACAGGAGGAAGTTATCCTTGATCTCCTGTGGCACCACATCTTTTTTCCAAAGTATACTACATTTTATTATGTTTGTGAACCAGTTATTTGAAAATAAGAAAACTTGACATGTGAAATAATTATTTTAATTACAGACCTGATCTAAGGGACATAGTATTTTCACCCCTGACCCCTTCTAGGAAACATGGTATTTGTATACAGAATTTGTATACATGCCACATGATTTGAGGGCAACAAAGTACCATGGAGGCTATAGTCTGAACATTCCTGTCTATAAAAGCTTATGAGATATATTATGAGATATATCATCTCAAGGAATCAAATTTAACAAAATGCAATAAACAGCTACAATGCATTTGACTTTCACATATTTGAGCATTACAGGATCATCTATAGCCGTTTGCAGAAGCTCATACAAATGTTTACCTGTTTTTGGTTTCTGCTCAGTGCTTTGAAAGTTACCTTAAAAATTAAATAACCTGGCCAGGTTCGGTGGCTCAGCCTGTAATCCCAGCGCTTTGGGAGGCTGAGGTGAGTAGATTGCCTGGAGTACGCGGGTTCGAGACCCACCTGGGCAACTTGGCGAGACCTCATCTCTACAATAAATTAGCTGGGCATGGTAGCGTGCACCTGCAGTTTCAGCTACTTGGAAGGCTGAGGTGGAAGGATCGCCGGAGCCCAGCAGGTCGAGGCTGTGGTGGCCGGGAGCGGCC
>CAUYQG010102385.1:0-17879 GCA_963574415.1 Tarsius wallacei
CACACACACACACACACACACACACACACACTCCAGAAAACAACAGATGAACAAAATTAGAGGTTCAACAAAGAAATGGAAACCATACCAAAGAGCTAAATAGATATACTGGACATGAAGAAGACAATGATTAAACTAAAATCTTCCACAGAGAACTTCAATAGAAGACTCAATCATCAGAATAAAGACTCAGCTAGCGCAAAGAAAAGTCAGTTAAAACTACTCAGGGAAACAAAAAGAATAAACAAGGAAGAAGAAAGCCTATGGAACATATGAGACACCATCAAGCAAATCAATGTATGCATTATGGAAATCCAGGAGGAGCAGAAAAAGAGAAATGAGAAGAAAGCATATTTAAAGAAATAATAACAAAAAACTTCAAAATCTGTACTTATCACACACAGGAGAGCCCTCATTTCCATAAGACAATCAATTCTGGAAACTTGCAGGCCAGAAGAGAGTAGAATAATGTAGTAAAAAGTCCTGAAAGAAAAAAAAATGCCAAAAAAATACTTATACTAACAAAACTGTCCTTCTGAAATCAAACCAGTATAAAAACTTTTCCAGTCAAACAAAAACTGAGGGAGTTCATCACCTCTAGAACTGTCTTACAAGAAATACTGAAAAAACTCTTCAAGTTGTAATTAAAGGATTAAATTAACAACATGAAAACATATGAAAATATACAAACTAAAGGTAAAAATATAGTCAAATTCAGAATACTCTAATACAGCAAGGTGATATGTAAATCACTTTTTACTTTAGTATAAAAGTTAAAAGACAAAAGTTTTAATTGTGAAACCAATGACAAAAGATGTGTGTGTGTGGGAAAAGTTAAAGTGTAGAGTTTTGGAGTGTGGCAGGAGTTAAGTTGTTATCAACTTAAAGTAGACTTTTATAGCTATAATTTTTAAAAATATAAGCCTCATGGTAACCAAAAAGAAAAATCCTGTAGTAGATACAAAGAAGATATAAAGAAATCAACACATAGCACTACAAAAAAACAATTAAGTCACAAAGAAAGACAGAGAGGAACAAAGGAGTAAATGAACTACAAATAAGACAGAAAGCAATGAACAAAATGAACATTTTAAGTCTTTATCTGTCAATAATTACCCTAATTGTAAATAGATTAAATTCTCAAATCCACAGTCATAGAGTGACTGAATAGATTTAAAAAACAAAACCCAACTATATGCTATCTACAAGACACATACACACACACACACACGCACACACACACACACGGAAAGACAATAAAGGAATAGAAACTATTGTCTATGCAAATGAAAACCAAAGGAGAGTATAGGTGACTATACTTGTATCAGAAAAAATAGACCGTAAGTCAAAAATTGTAACAAGAAAAAAAAGTCATTATACAATGATAAAGGGATCAATTCATCAAGAGAATATGACTGTAAATACATGTACCCAACACTGGAACACCTAAATATATAAAGCAAATATTAAAAGAACTAAAGAGAGAAGTAGCCAGCAATATGATAATTGCAGTAGACTTTAATACCTCAATTTCAAAAATAAATAGATTATCCAGGCAGAAAATTAATAAGGGAACAGCATACTTGAAAGGCACTATAGACTAAATAAAGCTCCCAGATATATACAGAACATTCTATTCAACAGCAGCAGTATATACATTCTTTTCAAGACCCCATGGGACATTCTCCAGGATAGATCATATGACAGGCTACAACACAGGTTTAATACATTTAAAAAGATTTAAATCCTATCAATTATCTTTTCTGACCACATCGATATAAAACTAGAAATCAATAGTAGGAAGAAATTTGGTGATTTAACCAATATATGTGGAAGTTAACATCAAACTACGTACTGAACAAGCAATGGATCAATGGAGAAATCAAAAGGGAAATTAGCACACATTCTGAGGTAAATGGAAATGAAAACACATCATACCAAAATGTATAGGATGCAGCACGAGTAATTCTAAGAGGGAGGTTTACAGTGATAAATGCATACACTAAAAAAAAAGAAATATTTCAAATAGACTATCTAACTTAAAGAAATAGAAGAAGAAGAACAAACCAAACTAATAATCAAGAGAGGAAAGAAAATAATGATTAGAACAGAGATAAATAAAGACGGGAAAAACAACAAAAATATCAGTAAAACTAAGATATAATTTTCTGATAAACAAAATGGACAAAACTTTAGGTAGACTATACCAAAGAAAAGAGAGAAGACTCAAACAAATAAAATTATAAATGAACGGGGAGACATTACAACTGATGCCACAGAAATATAAAGGATCATAAGATATTCCTAAAAACAATTATATAACAAAAAATTGGATAACTTAAAAGCAGTGGATACATTTTTAGAAAAATACAACCTACTAAACCTGAATTATAAAGAAAGAGAAAGCTTGAACAGACCGATAACAAGTAAGAAAATTGAATTGGTAATCAAAAACCTCCCAACAAAAACAAAAGCCCAGGAGTTGATGACTTTATTGGTAAATTCTATAAAATATTTAAAGAATAATTAACACCAGTCCTTCTCAAACTTTTCCAAAAAATTAGAGGAAAAACACTTTCAAACTCGTTTTATGAAACCAGTTTACCCTGATAACAAAGTCGCACAAGGACATGACAGGAAAATAAAACCACAGACTAATATCCCACATGATCATCAATGTAAAAATCTTCAATAGAATACTAGCAAACTGAATATGACAGCCCATTAAAAGGATAATACACCAAAATCAAGTGGGATTTATTTTTTTTTGCAAGGATGGCAGATGATACAACATACACACATCAGTAAATGTAAAACATCAAATTAACATACTGAAAATTACATGATCAATAGTTGCAGAACAGATATGTTACAAAGTGTAACATTTTTGCAATGCAACATCCTTTCATAATAAAAACTTCTAACAAATTAGGTATGGAAGAAATGTACTGCAACAGAATAAACACCATATATGGCAAGACAATAGCTGACATAATACTCTATAGTAAAAAGAAGAAAACCTTTTTTAAAGATTAGAGACATGACAGGAATACCTACTCTTGCCACTTCTATTCAATATAGTACTAGAATTTCTAGTCAGAATAATTAGGCAAAATAAACAAACAAATATAAAAATAAAAAAGACATCCAAATTGGAAAGGAGAAACTAAAATTATCTACATTCACAAATGACATTGTCTTAAAAGTAGAAAGCCCTAAAGAGTCCGCCAAAAGACTGTTAGAACTAATGTGAATTAGTAAATTATAGGATATAAGATCAACGTACAAAACTCAGTTGTGTTTCTGTACATTAACAATGAGCTATTCAAAAAATAAATTAGGAAAACAATCCCATTTAAATACCATAGAAAATACTTAGGAATAAATTTAACCAAGGAGATAAAAAATCTGTACACTGAAAATTATAAAACATCAATGAAAGAAATTGAAGAAGACATAAATCAATGAAAAGGTATCCTATGTTTATACATTTGAAGAGCTAATATTGTTAAGATGTCCATACCACCCAAAGTAATCTCCAGATTAAATGCAACCCCTATCAAAATTCCAACGATATTTGTCACAGAAATAGAAAAAATCTTAAAATTCATAGGAAACCACAAAAGACCCTGAATTTCCAAAGCAATCTTGATCAAGAAGAGCAAAACTGGAGGCATAACATTGCCTGATGTCAATATATACTACAAAGTCAAAATAGTCAAAACAGTATGGTAGCGGCATAAAAACCAAATTAACAGAGTGAAAAAACAGTTAACAGAGTAAAATACAAGCTATAGAATGGGAGAAAGTATTTGCAAGCCATACATCAAATAAAAGATTAATATCTAAACTATATAAGAAACCCAAAATAACTCAATTGTAGGAAAATAAATAGTCCTATTAAAAACGGTCAAAGGACCTGAATAGATATTTCTCTAAATAAGACATACCGACGACCAACAGGCAGACAAAAAAAAAAAAAAAAAAGCTCAACACTACTAATTAGCAGGGAAATGCAAGTCAAAAACCACAATGAGGTATCAATGTAATCCTGCTGGAATGACTATTGTCAAAAAGATAAAAATAACAAGTGTTGGTGAAGATGTGGAGAGAAGTGAACCCTAGTATATTGGTAAATATGTAGATTCGTACACTTATTATGGAAAACAATATGGAGATTCTTCAAAAAATGTACAATTATCAAATGATCCAATAATTCTCCTTCTGGGTATATACCTGAAAGTGTTAACATCAGTATGTCAAAGAGGCAACTGCACTCCCATGCTCATTGCAGCATTATTTACAATAGTGAAGATATGAAATCCATCTAAGTGTTCATCAGTGAATAAATGTATAAAGAAAATATGGTGTACATACACAACGGAATACTATTCAGCTTTAAAAAAGAAAGAAATTTTCGAAAACGTTGTCGTTTTTGAACACATTGATGAATCTCAAGGACTTTATTTTAAATGAAACGAGCCAGACACAATCACTACATGATCTCATTCATACGTGAAATCTTAAGTAGAACTCATGGAAGCAGAGAATAAAGGGTGGTTCCCAGGGGTTGGGGGTAGGGGAGGTAAGGAGATGTTAGTCAAGCAGGATAAATAAGTTCTAGAAAGCTAGCATGCAGCATGGTGACTATAAGCAATAGTCCTATATTTTATACTTGAAATTTACTCAGAGATTTTAAGTGTTCTCACCACAAAAAAAGTTAACTACGTGTGGTGATGTAAATGTTAATGAATTTTTCTGTGAAAAGAATTTTTCATTGTGTATGAATATCAAAACATCACATTGTACACCTTAAATGTATATATTTTTTACTTGACAATTATATCTCTATAAGGCTGGAAAAACTGAAAGAAAATGTAATTCTATAGTCACAAGTACTTTTTGACACATGAAATAATGTCAATAAAGAGAAATAGTATACAAATTTTTGGACAACAGCAAAAGCTGTGTTTATTGACAACTTTCTATGTGTGGGTATTGGAGCACAGAGAATGATAGCCCAAGGTATGGTGCTTTTGACATGTTGAGCACTTTTTTTTTTTTTAAGTTGAAGTCTCGCTCTATTGCCTAGGCTGGAGGGCAGTGGCACGCTCATGGCCACCTCAGCCTCGACTGGCAGAACTCCAGCAATCCTTTGGCCCCAGTCTTCCAAGTAGCTGGAACTACAGGCATGCGCCACCACGCCCGTCTAATTTTTTGATTTATTGTAGAGATGAGGTCTGGCCAAGTTGCCAGGGCCGGTCTCGAACCTGTGAGCTCAGGCAATCCTCTCACCTCAGCCTCACAAAGTGAGCCACAATGCCTGGCAAGTTAAGCACTTTTAAAAGAAAGAAAGTTGTAAGACCTTAGGTGCTGCTTCAGAGCGGAGGACTTTCTAATGTTTTATTTCTCCTTCCCAAGCACAGGAAGAGGCTTTCTTAGGAGGCTCCCTTATCTAACCGAGGAATACTTCTTTCCAAAATAAATGTAATTGTCTTAAGACTCCATTCCTCGGAATCTTATCAAATAACCAGGGAAGATTAAGCACTGGAGAAGAGCTAAGACTAAAAGTTGTCACCACATCCAGACAGACTTTTTGTATGTTCTTCTGAGAGATTATCTCCTCACCTTCTTGCCACCTCCCCAAGAGCTCAGAGGAACTTTGTCTCAGGCTAGTTTCTGTTCTTTGGGCTTAGTCAATTTCCCCGAGAATAACTTACTACCCCTCAAAGTTACCTACACTTCCTGTTTTCTTCTTTCCTGTGAAGGAGGTATTTCAACATCAACTATTTGGTCTTTATTTGAGCCTCATTTTGGGGAGACTTCCATGGTCACGTACACAGTAATAAATTTGTATGCCTTTTCTCCTGTTAAACTGTCTGTTGTCACTTTAACAGACTCAAGCCTTCAGAGGGTGAGGAAAAATTCTCTTCACTTCCATGTGGGCATCAAATTACATATCAATTCTATTCCTCATTCTTTGTAATGATGCAAAAGTTATTATTATTATTTTATTCTCTTATTGAGGTATAATTAAAATGCAAAGAACTGCACACATTTAAAGTATACATTTGTAAATTTTGACATATATATGCACCTGTGAAATTCTACCCACAATCAACAATCAATAGCAAGCATATCATTATCTCCCAAAACTTGCATGAGAATCTTACCGCATAATCTGCTTAGCACGATGTTAGACAATAGCAAGTATTCCAAAAGTAACTATGATTATTGAAAGCCTTATAACAATTTTGTAAAATACCACATCTCTCAAAATTTTCAGTAATAATTTTTCTCCTTTAAGAATATAATTGTTTCCACACAGATAAATTAATATGCCCACAAGATCACATTTTGCTTTGACATTTAGTATAAAACAAGAACAACAGAAACACAATATTGTTGAAAAAAGGTAGAGAAAATTGAAAATGGTCAGCATCTTGCTTAATTTCCCTTCTTAATATGTTTCTTTTTAAAAAGAACTTTTTGAGTGAAATATACGGCTCATAAACATTAGTAGTTAAAAAAAAAAGGCATCTCCACCTACCTACCCAGGTGTCAGGGCAAGGATGAGTTTCAGGGGTTCCTATTAGTCCTTAGGGTCCTCACTTTATTGGTTTTAAATGTCATGGCTCTATTTCAGTATATAAGCACAATCATTGTTGAACAGATCAGCAAAAAATTTGAAAACATTTACCAGGTACTGTGGTCAATGAAAAAATCAAGTTAGCAAATGATTATTGAAATAGATAGTGAGTTTGAATATTGAAGAGTTCAGCAGGCCAACACAGGAGAGAAATTCATCAGTACAAAAAGTATATTGGAGGAGAACCAATCTAAGTGGATTTTTTTTTTTTCTTAGCAAAGAGGAATAATCACAGTTGGGGAAATCTTGTCTATAAGCATGTTTCAGGCAGTTATCAGAATGCAAAAGCCTTCTTTGGAAACCTGGCCATTTGCTGTCTATTCAATAAAGAGGTGGAAGGTCTCACAAAGTTCCTCTTTGTTTACCACAACTCCTCCTATGGCTTCACTGACACTCTAGCATAGTGCAATATAAAACTGAAATAGATCAGTAGTTATTTGATTTTTCTTCTTTTTTAAAAACGAGCCTGCTAGGAAGCAGATACTGTATGAGACTCTGAGAGCACACAGAAATAAAGGCCACAGTCCTCATCCCTCAAGATCTATAACTCCTTAATTCTAGCTAGGGCAGCTAAGCATATTCACATTTTTAAAAAAGATAAATAGTAGTGCATGGTTAGAAACAAGTACCACATGAGTGGTACGAATGAGAAATGCTTTTGTAAGGGGGAAATTACTTTTGAGCTAAAGTGGCTGTGACATGAAAATCAAACAAAGCTTGATGCAAGACATAGATCTGAACTGGACTCAGGATTGGATTTCATTAGGAACAATGTAGAGAATGGCAAAAGTGAGTCCTCAGAGAATGAAAGGCCTAATTCACCTTCAAAATCTTGCTGATCACATTTTCCTTTGCCGAGTCTACTGGTACTACAACTCCTCCCAATCCATGGCTATCTTGGAACAGGATTATAACTTCCATCCATCACTCCAACGTATCAATCTATTGTTAGATTTCATCAACCACTGCATCTTTGGTCTACATTAGCTACATCTTTCCCGTTACATAACAGGAATTTGAAGAGGGTACTTGGAGGTTTTTGACTTGTATTGTGAGAGAGATGGTGTTATTCAGCGAAGTAGGAAACATTGGAAGAAGACTTTATTTTGGGGAAAGATCTCAAGGTCAGTGTTGAATAAATTGTGTGTGAAGGACTTTGAGACAACTTGTGGAGTTAACTGTAGTTATCTTTGATATTTTATGACAGATGATTGCTATTTTCTCTTTTTCACTTTTTGTTTCTTTGCAAAGAGCACAAATTTTGTGAAATGTGTCATGAGCATGTATTACTTTGAAAGTAAAAAAAAATCATAAATAATAAGTAATATGAAAAATTAAAGCATATAAAAATTAATATTACTCATTGTGATATTTTATTTTGATCCGATTAGTTTATTAAAATGTGAACAGCAAAGCACCAGATGTAGAGGCTTCATTGCGTAGGGTATCTTCAACTGCTGTAATAAACAATCTCGAAAATGCATAATGGTTGCACAATGAAAATTTATTCTTCTTTCATTTAAAGCACAAAATAGTGCTTCTAGTTAATGAGCAGTATCCTTCAAGAGAGAGTCAGGGGCCTAGCACCTTCTGTCTATGGCTCTACCATCTTCAGTGTGTGCCTTCTATGGTTGCTATACTTATCTTCTTCAGCTGATAAAACAAAGAGCATGGAGGATTTTCCATGGGACGTTTCTTTGCTCCAGGCCTGAAAGTGACACAGATCACTTCTGATCATATTCCACTGGCTAGAACTAAGGCACATGGGCACATTTGACTGCAGTGGAGACTGGGAACTATACTCTAGCTGTGTGTCCAGTAAGAGGAGGGAACAAGTTTTGTGGCAAACTGGGAAAATTTAGCTTCAGATATAGTGTGTGTGTTTAGTGTTTTTCCTGTAGGATGGCATCTGATTGGCATTCTTTCAGTTTATTCTTTAGTTATTATCTGGCTAACATTTCTGTATCTGCACACACAAGTAAGGTAGATAGCGTACCAATGGGCTTGATGCAAGCCAAGAATATTATATCTAAATATTTCCCTGGACTATCAGTCTAGTGACCATTTACTAAAGAAAATAAGGTTAGACTGAAATGATTTTTTCTGACTGCATCAATCATTCTTTTTTTAGTGTATATCAATCAATACATTGAAAATGCAATGGAGATCAATGTGGGATTCTTTTTAATCTTGGTTTCTGGAATCTGTAATCTGAATATTAGAAACATAAGAAGAACTCATATTTATAAGAGCTCTTTTAATTTGTAATCCATACTAAATTTTGTCCGTAAGCAGAATAAATATGACTCACAAACATAGGTGGCACTATTTTTTCAAATATATGTAGATGTTGTTAAAATAAATTAAAAGCAAATTTAATTTAAAAATTAATGAATTTATAGTAACCTTTTGTCATTGTGTATTTTGTTAATAAGTTGATATATCAGATATTGCTACTATCAAATGAGCTTGTAAAATTTTGCGAAAATACTAGATGATATGAACTGAATCATTTCTCCTCCTAATACATATGTTGAAGACCTAAGCTCAATGTGACTGTATTGGGAGATAGGACTTTTAGGAAGTAATTAAAGTTAAATGAGATCAAAGATGGGGTCCTCATCCAGCAGAATTTGTGACTTTACAAGAAAAACAGGAGAGAGAAGTGCACTGAGGAAAGGCATGCGCTGGGGAAAGGTTATTTGAGAACACAGTGAGAAGACAGCTATTTGCAAGACAGGAAAAGAGCCCTCACCAAAACCCAAATATGCTGGCATTATGACTTCAGGCTTCCAGCCTCCAGAACTGTAAGAAAATAAATATATGTTGTTTAAGCCATCCAGCCATAACAAGTCTACTTGTTATGGTCCACAAGTAGACTAACATACTGGATATCAGACAACAAAGGACTATGATCTCTGAGAGGTGGGAAACAAGGTCATAGTATATTGCCTCCAGGCTAGGAGAAGAGGGGAACTCAGGCAGTATTAAGCGAAACCAAAGTGATTGGAGTTTGCAGGTCAGAGTACTAGAGGGGAGAGAAGTGTGCAGAAAGGGAAATCTGTAGAGGGTCCTCTCAAGTATTCAGCTGAGTACTGATCAGCATGTACACGTAAGGAAACTATCTGAGTCTGGGGTTAGAGCCACCTGAAAGGATTAGTGATAACAGCGTCTGACACTTATACAAAACTGAAAATAATGCTTGTTTCTGTCAGCTAAGTGGGAAAACCTTAAGATTTATGGGACATTGAACAAAGTACACAGTAGCTTTTGCCTCTGTAAATGGGATAATTAGCCTGAGAATGAACACTGCTGTAGTCCTGTCTGACAAATATTAAAAGTAAGATATAAAATAATCAAGTGGTTTTCAAGTAAATTAATTTCATCCTGACAAAGTTAAAAAATACTTAGAAGAAAACAAAAATATCTAGTAGTCAACATGGTAATATTCACAATGTCTAGCATCCAAAAAAATTTTTTTCATGCTTACAAAGAAGCCAAAAGATATAGCTCGTAATGAGGTTAAATCAACTAACACTGACTCAAGATGACACAGATGTTAGAATTAGCCGACAAAGACATTAAAAAATATTAAAATGGGGTTCCATATGTTCAAAAGTTAAGATGTGAAAAATATTTTTAAAGACACAAATTCAATGTCTAAAAATAAAACTATAATGTGTGAAGTAAAAAATACACTGTGTGATCAGCTAGAACTCTCTAAGTATTTTGTTCCATAACCAGTTTTCTTGTTGGGATTCAAAATGATTTATTATGCATTATAAGTTACTGTGCAACATAGATTTTAGGAGTTGCTTGAGAATTGCTAAAGTCATAAATGCTAATTCCTCACTGATTAAAGATCTATTTATATTTACAAATGTAAAATTATAACTGGCTTCAAGAACTTACAATTTTTATTTTATTTTAGATTCAGGGGGGTACATAAGCAGGTTTGTTACATAAGTATATTGCATGATGGTGAGTTTTGGGCTTCTATTGAAATTGTCACTCAAATAGTGAACATGGTACCCCATAGATAGTTTTTCAGCCCCTTTCCTCTCATTCTCTCCCCCCTTCAGGAGTCCCCAGTGTCTGTTATTCATATTTATGCTTGTGTATATTCAGTGTTTAGCTTCCCTATATAAGTGAGAATATATGGTATTTGGTTTTTTGGTTCTGTGTTCATATGCTTAGAATAATGGCCTTCAGTTGCAGCAAATAATATAATTTCATTCTTTTCTAAGGCTATGTAGTATTTCATGGTGTATATGTACCACATTTATCACATTTCCTTTATTCAACAGCGGTGTTGATGGGGGCCTAGGTTGGCTCTGTGTCTTTGCTGTTGTGAATAATGCTGTGATAAACATATGACTGCAGGTGTCTTTTTGGTAGAACAATTTATGTCCTTTTGGTATATACCCCATAGTGATATTGCTGGGTCAAATGGTAAATCTATTTTTATTTCTTTGAGAAATCTCCAAATTGCTTTCTACAAGAGTTAATCTAGCTTATATTCCAACCAACAGGGTAGGAACATTCTCTGTTCTCTACAATCTTGCCAATATCTGTCGTTTTTTTAACTTTAAAAATAATACCCATTTTGACTGGTATGAGATGGTATGTCATGGCGGTTTTGATTTGCATTTCTTTGATGATTAGTGATATTGAGCATTTCCCCCTATATATTTGTTGGCCACTTTTGTGTCTTCTTTTGAGAAGTGTTTGTTCATGTCCTTTGCCCACTTTTTAATGGGGGTATTTGTTTTTTTTTTGTCAATTAATTTAAGATCCTTATAAATTCTGAATATTAGTCCTTTGGCAGATGTATAGTTTGCAAATATTTTCTCCCTTTCTCTGGATTGTCTATTTACTCTGTCGATAGTTTATTTTGCAGTACAGAAGCTCTTTAGTTTAATTAGGGTCCGTTTGCTAATTTTTGTTTTTGCTGCATCTGCTTTTGAGAACTTGGACATGAATTCAAATAATTTACAATTTAACTGGAAAGACTGAACAGGCAGAAGGTAAGACTGAGAGACCACAAGGAGAGAAGCTCTTACAAAAAAATGTGGTGAGATGAACTGAGATTCTTTCTTTTTGCTCTCTCATCATCTTCCTTCACCATTACTTTGTTCTATTTGGGGAGAGCTGTGAGGGTAAAGAGATCTTCCTTTTTTTACCCTAGATCTATATGATGTATTTATTGTTAATCTTAGAGCAAAGACATGAATCAGGGAGTTCAGTTTTACTATCTTATTCTTGAATTTTCTAGGTTGTGACTAGCTTGCAAGTCTTGGGCTGTTGATACTCCATAGTGACTGCTTAGTAAGCCATAGATAGGAGTTGTGTGTTGAATTGTGTCTCCCCATATAGATATACCAGTGTTTTAACTCTCAGTACCTATTTACTATGGTCTGAATATGTGTGTTCTCCAAGATTTTTATGTTGAAACCTAATTACCAATGTGATGATATTAAGACATAGGGTCACTGAGAAGTGCTTATGTCATGAGAATAGACCCCTCATGAATGGGATATGTACTCTTATAAAAGAAGCCCCAGAGATCTGCCTTTCCCCCTTCCACCATGTGTGGACACATAGAGAAAGCAAAATCTAAGGAAATGAATCCTTACCAGACACTGAATCTCTTGGCTCCTTGTTCTTGGTCTTTTCTGCCTCCAGAACTGTGAGAACTAAATGTTTATGGTTTATAGGTCATCAGTTTAAGATATTTTGTTATAGCAGTCCAAAATGAACTAAGACTCTGTGAATGTGACCTTATTTGGAAATAAGGTTTTGCAAATGTTGTCGAGTTAAAATGAGATCACACTGGATTAGGATGGGTCCTAATGGCTAGTGTCCTTATAAGGAGAGATATATTTGAAGATATAGGGAAAACAGAAGGAGGAAGGCCATGGGAAGACTGAGGCAGAAAATGGAGTTATATTGCCACAAACTAAGGAATGCCAACACATGCCAGCAACAGAACTAAGGAAGGATTGTCTCCTAGGTCTTCAGATGGAATATGGCCCTGCTGGTATTTTGATTTCAGATTTCTAGGCTCCAGAACTGTGAGACACTAAATCTCTGTTGTAAGCCACTCTGTTTGTGGTTATTTTCTACAGTAGCCTTAGGAAACAAACAGAGTAGAGAACAGTGACATCTTAGCCCAATGACTGCCTATTTAATGCCCATGCTCCAAATTTGCAAAGGGGCAAGAAGTGGTTACTATTCCTTTCTTTTAAAAAATTTTTTATTTTATTTAAAGATATGGGGTACAATTCAAAATTAGGTATGCAAGTGGTCATCACACAGGTAAAGTTTGAACCTCCCTTTGGTCCCCACTTTACCTGGTGTGAGATCAGGTACCCTTATTGATGTTGTGTCCCCTACCCACATGTGACAGTATCCTGCTACTGCCAATCCCTTTCTTATAGTACCATTCCTTTCTAGAGTACTTTCTGACTTGCCAACTTTCTCTAGGCCAAAGATATAGACACATGTCATTCCTGAACTGAAGCTAAATGTGATTGTAGTATTAACTCCAACGTTTAATGTCTTTCTGTATCCAGACCCTTTGAAAGTACTCTCTCATACTGAGTTTGGACACACGGCACTTTTTGGTTTTGTCAACAGGATAGTAGCAAATATGCCGCAAGCAGAGGTTTAGGATGTGCTTGAGCATTTGGGTTTGCCCTCTTTTTTTTTTTAACATATTTTTTATTTTAAAATTGTGGGGTACAGTTAAGGGTTAGGTATACAAATATGCATTATGCAGGTACCCTTGTTGATGAGGTGTGTCCCTCCATCCCCAGACAGATATTGACTACCGTTAATCCCACCTCCCTTCCCCTCCCTGCCCCCCCCCCCATAGTTTCCCACCATGTTCTCAGATCTCATTGCTGTGTTAACTTTCTGGGGAGAGGCTGTTAGAAAATGAGAGATCACAGGGAAAGAAGCCCAAACATCCCAATCATTCCAGCTGAAGCTTTCATAAACTAGTCATTTAATAACTAGATCCACACACTAACTCCAGACTCATAAACAAGCCCAGCCAAGATTGACAAAGCCCTCCCTTACACCAGAAGTGCTGCCCAACTGAGGCCAGTTCAAGTTACTTTTGTAAATTTTGATAACAAGTAGATGTTAAAAGTATAGCTACTATCAACAATTTTTGTAAAGGTAAAGATACATCAAAGAAGGAGAACTACAGGTCAATAACTTTGATGAACATAGATGCTAAAATTCTCAACAAGATTCTAGCAAACCAGATCTAACAACACATCTCAAAAATCATTCACCATGACCAAACAGGCCAACATCCACAAGACCATAAATGTAATTAAATACATCAACAGATGTAAAGACAAAAAACACATGATTATATTATTAGACACAGAAAAAGCTTTTGATAAAACTCAGCATCTCTTCCTGATAAAAACCCTCTAACATCTAAGCATAGATGGAACGTACCTCAAAATAGTTATAGCCATCTATGAGAAACTCACAGCCAACATACTGCTAAACAGACAGAAATTGAAACCCTGAAAACCAGAACAAGACAAGGGTGTCCAATCTCACCCTTCCTGTTCAACATAGTATTGGATGTCCTAGCTAGAGCAATAAGACAAGAGAAGGAAATCAGGGGTATCCAAATAGGAAAAGTGGAAGTTAAGTTATCCCCCTTTGCAGACGACATGATCCTATACCTCGAAAACCCAAGGGAATCTGTCAAAAACCTCCTTTTGGCAAAGGACTTTTGACTGGGTTCGGTAGCTCAGCCTATAATCCCAGCACTTTGGGAGGTCGAGGCAAGTGGACTGCTTGTGCCTGCGGGTTCGAGATCCACCTGGGCAACTTGGTGAGACCTCATCTCTACAATAAATAAAAAAAATTAGCCAGGTGTGGTAGCCCATGCCTGTAGTTCCGGCTACTTGGAAGGCTGAGGATGAAGGATCGCCGGAGTCCAGCGGGTGGAGACTGCGGTGACCGGGAGCGTGCCACTGCACTTGCACTCCAGTCTGGGTGACAGGGTGAGACTCCAACTCAAAAAAAAAAAGAAAAGAAAAAAGAAAAAGAAAAAGAAAAAAGGACTTTGGCAAAGTCTCAGGGTATAAAATAAATGTGCAAAAGACAGTCTCATTTCTATACACCAACAATAAACAAACAGCAACCTAGGTCAAAAGCACATTTCCAGTCACAATATCCACAAAAAAATGAAAAACTTTGGCATCTTAACCTAACCAGAGACATGAAAAACCTTTACAACAAAAACTACAAAACACAGCTCAAAGAAATAAAAGATGACGCAAACAAACGGAAAAATATTCTATGCTCATGGGTTGGAAGAATCAACATTGTTAAGATGTCCATCCTATCCAAGGCAATCTACGGATTTATTGCAATACCCATTAAATTACCAGCAGCATTCTTCTCAGACCTGGAAATGACAATATAGGAATTCTTATGGAAATGTAAATGACCATGAATAGCCAAGAGAATCCTTAGCAAAAAAACCAAAGCACGAAGTATCACACTCCCAAACTTTAAACTTTATTATAAAGCTACAATAGTCAAAACAACTTGGTATTTGTACAAAAACAGGCATATAGATCAATGGAACAAGATAGAGATTTCAGAAGCAAAACCTTAATTTCTCGACCAACTCATATTGGACAATGCCTCCACCACCAACCACTGGGGTGAGGAGAACCTACTCAGTAAATGTTGCTGGGAAAACTGAATGACCACATGCAGAAGATGAAAACAAGACCCCTACCTTTCATCATACACAAAAGTCAACTCTAAATGGATCAAAGACCTAAACATAAAACCTCAAACTGTAAGAACCTTAGAAAATGCAGGAGACATCCTATGGAAATTGGAACTGGCAACCAATTCCTTATCAAAATCCCAAGTGCCCATGCCATAAGAGATAAGATAGATAAGTGGGACCTCATCAAACTGACAAGCTTCTGAAAAGCCAGAGAAACCATCAAATGAGCAGGGAGACAGCCCACAGACTGGGAAAAAATATTTGCCAACTGTATAACTGACAAAGGCCTAACATCTAGGATCTACAAGGAACTCAAGCGTGCCAAAAAGAAAAAACAAACAACTTCGTTACAAAGTGGGCAAAAGACATGAATAGGCACTTCTCAAAAGAAGACATACAAGCAGCCAAGAGATACATGAAAAAATGCTTGGCCTCTCTGTCATCAAAGAAATGCAAATTAAAACCATACTGAGATAACTCCAGTCAAGATGGTCATCAATAACTCAAATCACAACAGATGCTGGAGAGGATGCAGGGAAAAGGGAACACTTCTACACTGTTGGTTGGAGTGTAAACTAGTACAACCTCTGTGGAAAACAGTTTGGCGATTCTGAAAAGTTCTGAAAATCGACCTTCCATACAACCCTGCAATCCCTTTACTAGGAATACACCTGGAGGAACTCAAATCACTCTATGAAACAGATACCCGCACATGCATGTTTACTGCAGCATTGTTTACAATAGCAAAAACATGGAACCAACCGTGCTGCCCATCGAAGGAGGGCTAGATAAGAAAAATGTGGTACATATACACAATGGAATATTATGCAGCCATAAAGAAGGACAAAATTATGAAATTCACAGCAACTTGGATGGACTTAGAGTCTATAATACTGAGTGATCTATCACAGAAACAAAGAACTGAGTATCACGTGTTCTCACTCATAAGTGAACCTTGAACAATTATCATAATACAATAAGAAAAGGATTGTCAATAGTGGGAAACTGCCGGGGGTGGGGCAGGATTGACAGTAGTGGGATTCTGCTGGGGGAGGGAGGCACACCCCATCAACAAGGGAACCTGCATAATGAACTTTTGTGTACTTAACCCTGAATTGTACCCCACACCTTTAAAATAAAAAATAAAAAAATTTTTTTGCCCTGTCTCCAAATCTTGTTTCTTCCCTAGTTGCTTATCCCCTGAATTTTCATTTTTGTCTTCAAAATTTTTTAAAAATTATTTTTCCACTTTTATTTTAGATTCAGGGGGTTACACATGCATGTTCGTTACGTGGAAACATTGCGTATTGGTGGGGAATGTATCTCAGGTGGCCCATTTCCCAGATAGTGAACATTGAACCCAATAGGTAATTTCTGAACCCAACTGCCCCCTCCTCACCTCCCTCTTTACTGGTGTCCCCATTGTCTGTTATTTCCATCTTTGTGATTTCTTTTTTACTTTGGCTTTTCATGTCAATTAAATGATATGATAAATTCATCCTACATTTCCTGTCATATTTATTATCTCAACCAACTCTTAGTCAGAATAGTTAATGTTCCTTATTGACTCTTTACATCCTGAGAGCTAAGTAAATATATGGTGTTATAAGCAACTACATTTTGAAGTGGTTTGTTATGCCGTAAGTGCTAACTGGTAGAGAAAGGCTGGCAGATCTCACAGAGAAACTACAGTTACAGCCCTCAGGAAAGAAGCCTTATGCAGAATCAGACCTTCAGAATGAAAATATTTTATGTGGATGTTTTTCTCCTCTTGGCATTTACAACTCTTATTCCCCACTCCATAAGGAAAGATATATGAATATGAGATAACCTAACATGATCTAATGCTCCCTCTCCCCCAAATGAGTAACTAGGAGCCATTTGCAGCTATAATAGTTCTTGATATGAATCACGAGCTCAGGACAAAGTCAGAAGATCCTTAGTACAGCAATGTCGGGGTATAAAAAAGACATGCTAATGAGAAAATGTGTTTTCCTTGTATGAGACTATAGTGTATTTTGGAAAAAGTAATGGTTGCTGTAGGGAAATGTGCCAACTTCCTAAGTAACTTCTGAGAAGATCAGCCACAGCTTCCAAGTGAGGAGACTGAGCTCGATGAGCACTGACTACTGACTGTTCCTTCTTTACCTCCCAATAATGCCAGAGCCCACCTCGACCCCTTTGAATTAAGCAAAGGAAAAATTGCATTAGCCTGCAGCTCAAACTTGAGAAACTTGAGTTTGCTAGACACAGGAAAAATCGTGAGGAGGGGAGTCAGGACACCCAACCAAGGTGCTAGAAATGAGGTACTGGGGGAAGAGGTTGGAGGTTGAAGCAAGAAGGAGAGATTGAGCAATTGTGTGGTCATCAACTTTCTCAGGGCTTAATCTTTCCTCAGCAATGAAGTTGAGGAAATATATGTACAAGATAAAGTCCCTGCCTTATGTACAG
>CAUYQG010102388.1:0-55728 GCA_963574415.1 Tarsius wallacei
TTTTTTTGAGTTGGAGTCTCACTCTGTCGCCCAGACTGCAGTGCAGTGGCCGCTCCCGGCCACCGCAGCCTCGACCTGCTGGGCTCCGGCGATCCTTCCGCCTCAGCCTTCCAAGTAGCTAGAACTACAGGCGCGCGCTCCCACGCCTGGCTAATTTTTTGATTTATTGTAGAGATGAGGTCTCGCTTGCCCAGGCGGGTCTCGAACCCGCGGGCTCAGGCAATCCACTTACCTCAACCTCCCAAAGGTGTGGGATTACAGGCTGAGCCACCGAGCCGGGCTGGCATTAAGTTTTTTTAAAGAAGATTGATAATGTGTCGGTAAATAAATGGTGAAGTATTTTACTTTAAGTTTAGACAATTCGACCCCAAGAATACTTTCTTCTGTTTAACACCCTTTCAAGTTGATAGAAGCCCTAAAAATTTGATTCATATCATTTATCTGGAAGCTCCAAATGGTAATATTTTCTTGTGCGCAATGTCAGAAACTGTTTTCTTCCAAGTGGTGTTCTTTTCTGTTATCATTATTCAGTAAATCGTTACAAACTGTGGTCAACCACTGTATTGACAACATTACTGTCCAAAGCTAGGGAATGGGGCATTGCATAAATAGAATTTTTATGCCTATTTTGAAACTTAACATAAATCTTAAAAATTAAATACAGCCGGGCTTGGTGGCTCAGCCTGTAATCCCGCGCCTTTGGGAGGCTGAGGTGAGTGGATTGCCTGAGCCCGCGGGTTCGAGACCCGCCTGGGCAAGCAAGACCTCATCTCTACAATAAAATAAAAAAAAATTAGCTGGGCGTGGTAGCGCGCGCCTGTAGTTCCAGGTACTTGGAAGGCTGAGGTGGAAGGATCGCCGGAGCCCAGCAAGTCGAGGCTGCGGTGGCCGGGAGCGGCCACTGCACTCCAGTCTGGGCAACAGAGTGAGACTCCAACTCAAAAAAAAAAAAAAAAAAAAAAAAAAAATTAAATACAGCAGGCTTTTGGATGAAGAAAGACGTTTGAAGACTAGGCAATAAAATATGCCAAATATAAACTACCACATAGGCATTCTTAAGGACTGTAAACTAGGTTTAACCAACTGAATGAACTAAGTGTTTCTTAGGGCACTTTAATACATATTACTAAGCAGTAAGTTAACACACATATAAAGTGAGGTGGAAAACTAGCAAAATATCTTATTTAAGTATATGATAATTGATGAGTCATTAAGTTTTTCACCTTTCAATAAAGGTGTGTTGTGGTTGTATTGTGGTCAGAGTTATGTGAGTATTGGTTCCAAATATTAATAGGTCAAGGGCACTTAAGTGAAGAGGATCTTGTAATTACTCCCTCGAGAATCATATCTGTTGAATGTGAAATATATAAATCAATTATTATTATGTAATTCTGTATCTTACTTAAGTCATTTTAATTTCTATCAAAAATAAGGCTTTCTTCTCAGGTTAATCCTATTTCCCAACTATACGTCAGATTATTTTATACTAAACTTCAACTTTGATGAACCCAGATTTGATCAGTAAAATGGTAATATTTTCATAACCTTAAATATATTCCTGTCTCAGGCTTTGTGACTTTTGCTCTCTGCTAGTCTAATTTTGATGTATAATCCAGGACCCAGAGTAACAAAATACCTCTCAAATTTGTCGCTTTGCATTGTGCGAATTTCTTCTCTATCTCTTTTCTGTCTGTCTCACTTGAAAACATAACAGTAAAATGATTTTCACTTTGAATTTGCAACGTCATTCATCTTCATGCAACAGAAAAGTTCTTATTTTTATTCTGGCTATTTATTATAAATCCCTTTACCATTATTAGCACTAGTGTTGTTTGTTTGTTTGTTTGTTTAAACAGTCCACGCTCCAGATGTTTTAAAGTATCTCTGTGAACAATTTTCAATATTCAACACTAAGATTACTATTAGTTCTCAGTACCTGCACAGCTCTTAGATAGGCTTTGATGCTTAAAAACATACAAATGCAAGTATTAGTTATTGTTATTACTATGTCATTCCTTGTTACATGTTTCCCAAATGAGGTAACTTGTTAAATGATATAAAAATCCGAAAATATTTACATTTTACCTTAAATATAATATATGGACTCAGTTCAGTAGGTTTTTTTCTTCCAGACACTGGGGTTAGATGGTATTGCTAAGAAGAATCCTCCTATTCCAGCCTCTGCCCAGTAAACAAATACACCCAAACCATCTATGGCCATATTTGTTATGTTAATGCAGGACTATGATATACATTAAAACCAAGCATTTTGATGGTAGCCTGCTAGTTTGGTCAAGTATAGAATACCTTAATGATTATCCTGAATAAAAATCAACATAACAAAAACAAATAAAACGAAATTTAGAACAAACTGACTGACTTTTGTTAAAATTCCATGTGGATTCAGATGAGGATTTCTGAAATATTAGCAGATATATGCAAGTAATAGTAATTATTTCAGAAATTATTGTTTAGACAAAAGTTTGGATAAAAGGCTATATTTATATTTTACTTCTGCCTAGACCTCTAATTTTCTGCTTTACCTTAAAATATGGAAAGAATTCATTGTACTGTTATTCAAGATATTTTGATTTATTTTAACAATAATGTTTTATGTATTTGGTTCTAATTATCAGTCTGTCATTTGGAAAGCTTTGAACATAAGAAAAGTAAATAATATTGTTGAATTTAGTGTAAAGCGTAAATGATTAAAATCACCGTATAAATACAAATTTAAAAATTATATGTTGGAGCTTTGAATTCAGAAAGACTAATTCAAATTTCATTTCCAAACTTTCATATATGTGTAACTTATATGTAGCTTAAGTTCTGAATCTCTCTGAACTTCAGTATTTCCCATCTATAAAATGTGGGTTAATATCTATAGGCGTGGTAGGAGATATGGTAGGTTCAGTTTCAAACCACCCTAATAAAACGAGTATTGCAGTGAAGTGAATACCATGAAATTTTTGGTTTCCCAGTGCAAATAAAAGTTAGGTTTACACTAAACTGTAGTCTGTTAAGCGTGCAGTAGCGTTATGTCTTTAAAAATGTACATACTTAAAAAATACTCTTTGACTAGAAAATGCGATCTATCTGAGCCTTCAGGGTCATCATCTCTTGATGGAGGGTCTTGCCTCGATGTTGATGGCTGCTGACTGATCAGAGTGGTGGCTAAAGGTTTGGGTGTCTGTGGCAATTTCTTAAAGTAAGAACACAATGAAGTTGGCAACATCGACTGACCTTTCCTTTCACAAAAAATTTAGCATGTGAAGCTGTTTGATAGCATTTTACCCACAGCATAACTTCTTTCAGAATTGGAATCAATCCTCTCAAATCCTGCTATTGTTTTATCAACTAAGTTTATATCATCTAAATCCTTTGTTGTCATTTCAACAGTGTTCACAGTATCTTCACCAGAAGTAAAGTATATCTAAAGAAACCATTTTCTTTGCTCATGAGAAAAAACTCTTCATCCATGAGTTTTATGAGATTGCAGCAATTCGTTCTAGCTGTTTTGAAATACACAAGACATGGTGGTTAATCTGAGTCATCTAACTCCACTGCTGAACATTAGAATGTATTCTATCTAACTATATTTGCACATTTTAACCAAGCTCTCTTCACCTCCCCACCCTCCCAAACACCCTTCCCAACCTCTGGTCTTTATTATTCTATTCTCCATCTCCATGAGATCAAATCTCTTTTAGCTCCCACATGTAAGAACATGAGATATTTGTCTTTCTGTGCCTGGCTTATTCCACTTAACGTAACGACCTCCAATTCCATCCATGTTGCTGCAAATGACATGATTTTATTATTTTTTGTGGACAGTTAGTATTTTATTATGTATATATGCCATGTTTTCTTTATCCATTTGTTTTTTGATGGATACTTGGGTCAGTTCCCTATCTTGGCTAATATGAATACCGATGTGATAAACATGAGTGCAGACATTTCTTTGATATTCTGATTTTCTTTTCTTTGAATAAATACCCAGGAGTGGGATTTCTAGGTCATATGGTAGTTCTATCTTTAGTTTTTTTTAGGAGTCTCCCTGCCAAACTCTGTAAAATATCTTAAGATGATTTATTCTTGAGCCAAAAGTGAGTGACATAAGCCCCAAATACCCATCCTCAGGAGGTCCTGAGAAAGTGTGCCCCCTGTGACCAAATGGTGGCTTGGTTATATACACTTTAGGAAAGCAGAAGTTACAAGAACCCATAAATCAATACATATGATATTTGTATTGGTTTGCCCCAGGAAGGAGGAACACTGCCAAGCTGGGGTTTGCAGGTCATAGGTGGATTCAAAGACTTCTTGACTGGTAATTTGCAGTTTCTATCTAAGGAATTTGGGAAATCAGTAGAGGTAATATTTTACTAAGATATGGGGTAGAAAACTCCAGGTTTGATGATATATAGATGAAGCCCTATATGTGACAGATTTTAGAAAGGTGAGATAAGTGTCTTCTAAGGCTACCCAGAGTCTGAGAATCCATGACTTTGTGGGACTATAAACCTTTTTTATAGGTTACGCTTGTTATGTTATGCTATGTTATGTTATGTTATGCCACATTATGCCACTTTGCACTACATTATGCCATGTTATGCCAGAGTCAGGTTGGACAGTAAACGTCAGGATATAGGGTAATAGGGTAACAAAATTGTTTGTTGAGTCTATGTTTATCAGGGATATTGGCCTGTAGTTTTGTTTTTGTTACATTCTTGTTCAGTTTTAGTATCAGGGTAATGCTGGCCTCCTAGATTGAATTAGGTAGAATTTCCTATTCTGCAATTTTTTGAAACAGTTTGAGAATTGGTGTTAGTACTTCCTTCTGAGTATGATAGAATTCATCACTGAAGCCAGTCCTGGGTAATTTTTGAGTGTGGTGGGCGAATTTTTATTACTGGTTCAGTCTCATGACTCATTAATGGCCTGTTCAGGTTATCTATTTCTTCTTGATTCAGTCGTATCAGGTGGTCTGTACCTAAGAATTTGTGTATTTCTTCTAGGTTTTCTAGTTTATTAGTGTATAGTTGTTCATTATATTCTCTGATGATCTCTTATATTTTTGTGGCATCAGTTGTAATGTCTCCTTTTTTGTTTGATTTTGTTTGACTCCTTTTTTTCCTGGTTTATCTAGAAAGTAGTATATCAATCTTGTATAACTTTTCAAAAACCTGACTTTTCATTTTGTTTACATTTTATATATTTTTTGCCTCTATTTTGCTTGGTTCTTCTCTGATCTTTATTACTTATTCTGCCAATTTTGACTTTATTTTTTCTTTTTTGTTTGTCTCTTGAGGTACATTGTTTGAATGTTTATTTGAACATCTTTCTACTTTTTTGATGCTGGTGTTTGTTGCTATAAACTTACCCCTTAGCACTGCTCTTACATTTTTTATAGATCACATTATGCTGTGTTTTGATTTTCATTTGTTCCAAAAAATTTGTATTTTCTTCTTGACTCAGTGATCATTACGGGAGTAGCATGTTGTTTAATTTCCATTTATTTATACAGTTTCCCAAGTTCCTCTTGTCATTGATTTCTAGTTTTATTTCATTGTGGTCTGAGAAGATATTTGATATGATTTCCATTTTTCAGTATTTGTTGAGATTTATTTTTGTCATAACATACAGTTTATCCTGGAAAATGTTCCAGTGTACTGATAAGAAGAATGTGTATTTTGTAGCTGTTGAATGAAATGATCTGTAAATATGTTAGGTCCATTTGATCTAAAATGCAATTTAAATCCAGTGTTTATCTGTTAACTTTCTGTCTTGATTATATGTTCCCAAATATTATTGTATTGGAATATATCTCTCCCTTTAGATCGGATAATATTGGCTTTATATATCAGGGTGTTCTAGCGTTGAATGCATATATGTTTAGACTTGTTATTTTCTCTTCCTGAATTGATTCATTTATCAGTATGTAATTACCATCTTTGTCTTTTCTTTTTTATTGTTTTTGATTTAAATTTTGTTTTGTCCAATACATGTATAGCTACTCCTGTTCACTTTTGGTTTCCCGTTAAATTGAATGTTTGAAGCCGGGCTCGGTGGCTCAGCCTGTAATCCCGCGCTTTGGGAGGCTGAAGTGAGTGGATTGCCTGAGCCCGCGGGTTCGAGACCTGCCTGGGCAACTTGGCGAGACCTCATCTCTACAATAAATCAAAAAAATTAGCCGGGTGTGGTAGCACGCGCCTGTAGTTCCAGCTACTTGGAAGGCTGAGGTGGAAGGATTGCCAGAGCCCAGCAGGTCGAGGCTGCAGTGGCCGGGAGCAGCCACTGCACTCCAATCTGGGTGACAGAGTGAGACTCCAAATCAAAAAAAAAAAAAAAAATTGAATGTTTGTTTTTTCATCCCTTTACTTTTTGTCTATACGTGTCTTTACAAGTGAACTGGGATTTTTTTTGTAGGCAGCATAAGGCATGTTGAGTCATGTTTTTTGTCCATTCAGCCATTATATATTTTATGTGAAACATTTAATCTGTTTTGCATTCAAGGTTATTATTGATATGTGAGGCCTTATTCCTATCATTTCATTAATTGAATTCTGGTTGTTTTGTATATCCTTTGTTCATTTCTCATGTTTATCATTGTGGTTTGGTGGTTTCCTGTAGTGGTAATATTGAGTCCTTTCTCTTTATTTGTTTGCTCTACCGGTGAGTTTTATACTTTTATGTATTTTTAATCATAGTAGATATCATCTTCTTACATCCAGGTGTAGGAAATTCTTAAGCTTTTCTTGAAAGTTTGGTTTACTGGTGATGAATTTTTTTAGCTTTTGCCTGTCTAGGAAAGATTTTATTTCTCATTCATTTAAAAAGGTTGGCTTTGCTGAATATAGTATCGTAGCTGACATTTTTTTCTTTCAGCACTTTGAATATGTCACCCCATTATTTCTTGGCCTGTAAAATTTGTGCTAAGATATCCACTGTTAGTTCAATTGGTATTCCCATAGAAGTAATTAGAAGTTTTTTTATTGCTGGTTCTAGAATTCTCTCTTAGTCTTTAACTTTTGACATTTAACTCTAGCTTGATGTGGAGTAAACCTTTTTGAATCATATCTATTTAGGAATCTCTGAGTTTCCTATATCTGGATGTCTAATTGTCTGACTAGTTGTGGAAAATTTTTAGCTATTATTTTGTTTAATAGCTTCTTTATGCCTTTTGTTTTATCTTCACCTTTGTGATACCAAAAATTTAAATATTTAGTGGCTTTATGGTATTCCATATGTCATGTAGACTTTGTTCATTCATTTTTATTCTATTTTCTTTATCTTTGTCTGATTGAGTTATTTCTTCAAGTTCTGGAATTCTTCTTGATGTAGTCTATTATTTTAGCTTTTGAATGTATTTTTTATTTCATTCAGTGAATTCTTCAATTTCAGGATTTCCTTTGTGTGTGGGGGTTGGGGGGGTGGGGGAATCTCTTATTCCTATCCTGACTTATTCTGTGTGTGGTTTATCTGAAGTCCCTTATATCTCACTAAGCATCTTAATATCACATTTTGAACTCTTTTTCTGGAATTTCATAAATTTCTTTTTCATTGGAAGCTCTTGCTGGATAATTATTTTGTTCCTTTGGAGTTGTCATATTTTCTTTCTTTTTCATATTTCCTGTATTTTTACATTGACATCTATCTGTATGTCAGTGTAAAAATATAGGAAATATGAAATATGTAACTGCTATTTCTTCCAATTTTTCAGATTTGCTTTTGGAGTGGAGGGCTTTTTTCCTGAAGATACATCTTTGGTGTTGGTTCAGTAGGGCATAGTGTCTTGGATTCTGGATACATGCAGTAGTGTACTGTCTGTATAATTTTTTTATATAATCTGTAAACAGCATCAGTGATATCTTTGATTTCCTCAGCTATGGTGAAGTTTTACTGAGGTTGGAGAGGCAAGGTAGGCTAGTCCTTGTGACTCTGTCATGGCAATGGTGGACCAAACCAACCTCTTTGGTCCCCAGGGTATTGTAGACTGATACCAATTTTAGCAAGTTCAGGCATACAGATTTGGGGGTATCCAAGCGACTTGTTCAGGTTCCAGTAGTGGTAGCAGGGTGCCAAGCAGGTGGGTAGGTGTTTGGGCCCCTGGGTAGCCAGCTTGGTGTGAGCAATGGTAGTAGGAGTGGCAGGATAACTCTCTGGCTCCCAGACAGTCCACACTGGTGTTGGCAGTGGCTGTGATGGGCTGGGTGGGCTTGGCCCCAGGTCTGCAGGTGGTTCATGCAGGTAGATGCCTGCTGCGTTGGTAGTGGCAGGTTGAGTGGAGCCATCTTTAGGTCCTTGAGAGGAGAACTTAGGTGGCAACAGTGGTAGACAGGGAAGAGTGATCTTCAGGCCCCTGGACAGTCTGCTTGGGCACTAAGGAGAACAGAGCCAGCAGAGCCTGTCCTTATGCACCTTGGTAGTTCATGCATGTACTGACTGTAGCAGGAAGGGGTGGATGTGTCTCCTGGCCCACAAGCAGAATGCTTGAATAGGGGTGGCTCTTCTGCTGGGGAGGACACAGTTGCTGTCTGTGACAGCAGCCATAAGCAGGCAAATGGGGAGCGTATGCTTTGGCTCCAGGTAGTGGCTGCAGGAGTGGCTGCCTGTCTTCGGGATGCTTGTAAATGTGCAGTGGCCCCACTGCTGAGAGCATCATGGTTGCCACTATTGGCTCACGTGTTTGCCTAGGTGTCTCCTAGCAGCAGTGGCTGCTGTGTATAGGGCTGTTTATCCTCACTGCCAGGATGGTGGGGTCTCTGCCAGTGGCTTGTAACCAGCCCTACCATCCACAGCCAGTAGCCAAATGAGGTGATGTCAGCGGTATTGAAGGATGTAGAGATGGATGTAGACAGGCAGGCCTGTTAGGCCTCAGGACAGGGTGGAATTTCGTATGAGCTAGGTTCTCAAAACGGCACTGTGCTGTAGCTTCTTAGGATGCCGGGGGTGGGGCGTGGGGGCGAACCCAGCATGAGTTCCTCTATCTAGCAGTGCCATCACACTGTCTCCAGGCAGATTCCTGGGTTAGTCTCAGGGCCTTTGAGGGTCAAGGGGCTCTCCCATGACTGGGATCGCAGGCATCCAGGGCGGTAGTGTGGACCAGTGAGGGTCTCTCGATTACCCTTTCCCCACGCCGGAGAGCCAATCCTGATCAAACATTTCTTCCCTCTCCTTCCTTACCTTAGGTGTTTCCTGACAATTTTCTGTTGAATTCTGGTGCCCTTTCTTAGATGATCTATTTGAAGTATGATTATCTACTCACTGTTTTGGTTCTTCTTTGTGGAGGAGACAAGTGCCAGTTGCCTCTAGTCAGCCATCCCGAAGCCCCTCCTTATGCATATTTTGTCTCTTATATGCATTATATATGCTATATTCTTATGGTAAAGTAAGACAGAGAAGTTAAAATTTTAAGGAAATCCTAAGAGGCGAAATATATATTTACTGTCCGTTACGTGGAAATGAATCACCATAAAGCCTTCATCCTCGTCATCTTTGTGTTGAGTAGGCCAAGGAGGAGGAGAAGGGGCTGGTCTTCCTGTGTTGGAGGTGGCAGAGGTGGAAGAAAACCCATATAGAGGCAGGCGCACACGGTTCAGACCCATGTTATGTAGGGGTGAACTGCATGCTGAGTATCTTGTTCAATGTAGCCACCTTCATCAACAGTCTTAGCTGGGTCTTTTGGTGAAGTTGCTAAATCGTCTACATCAGCACTCACTGTTTCACTTTCACTTTTTTTCCTCTTCTTTTTTATTGAGATGTGAGGTACAAGTTAGGATTAGGTACGTGAGTTGTCTGTGTGCAGGTGAAGTTTGGGCCTCCAACCATCCTCACTTTCCCTGTTTCGGATCACGTACCCTTTGAGATGCCATGCACTCTCCTGCCTCCCTTCCTCCCCTGTCAGTGTCCCGTGACTGCTGATCCCTCCCTTGTAGCATTGTGCAAGACCCACTTATGAGTGAGAACAGGTGGTATTCAGTTCTTCACTTCTGTGATAGATCACTAAGTATGCTGCAGTCTAAATTCACCCAGTTAGCTGCAAAGTTCATAATTTTGTCCTTCTTTATGGCTGCATAATACTCCATTGGGTTTATGTACCACATTTTCTTTATCGAGTCCACTTTCAATGGGCAGTGGGATTGGTTCCATGTTTTTGCTATTGTGAATAGTGCGGCAATAAACATGCATGTGCAGGTATCTTTTTTAATGATTTAAGTTCCTCTGGGTATATTCCCAAGAGGGGGATTGCTGGGTCATTTGGTGTGGAGATGGTGTCCAACATCCTTTCTTCACTAAATTTAATCATTTCTGGCTTTTGATTTAAAGAAGACATGTTCTTCCTGTCACTTGAGCAATTAGAGGCCATTGTAATTGGCCTAATTTCAATACTATGTCTCTGGGCTTGGGAATGTCCAGGGAGAAGGAAAGAGACAATAAATTTGTGGAGCTGTCTAAACACAGGTGTATAAAGTTCACATCTTACATGGGCATGGTTCATGGTGCCCCTCCCCCCAAAAATTATAACAGTAACATCGATGATCATTGATCACAGATCACCATAACAGATATAACAAGAATGAAAAAGTTTGAACATTGCAAGAATTACCAAAATATGACATAGAGACACGAAGTGAACACATGTGTTGGAAAACTGGTACTGACAGACTTTGTTGACACAGGGTTGTGACAGACTTTCAGTTTTTTAAAAAAAAGGGTTGTGACAGACTTTCAGTTTTTTTAAAAAAATGCAATATGTGCAAAGCACAATAAATATATGTGCAATAAGACAAGGTATGCCTTTACCTCATAGAATTATGGAACATAAATTAGAAAACATGAAATCCTGCAATTTTATCAAATGTTTATTAAGTGAATATTTCAAATTGGTAATCAACCTAAATGAAAATCTAACTAATAACTTATTAACATTCTTACTGTTTAATTTTCTAATTTAAATATGTACAATATTGGCCGGGCATGATGGCTCACACCTATAATCCTAGCACTTTGGGAGGCTGAGGTAGAAGAATTGGTGGAGTTCAAGACTAGCCTGGGCAACATAGTTAGACCTTGTCTCTACAAAAATATCAACAAATTAGCCAGACATGATGGCACAGGCCTGTACAGTCTCAGCTACACAAGAGACTGAGGTGGAAGGATCACCTGAGCCCAGGAGGTTGAGACTGCAGTGAGCCATGATTGTGCCTCTGCACTCCAGTCTGGGCAACGACAGAGTGAGACCTTGACAAACAAAAACAACAATAACAACAACAGCAACAAAATCTTGTGCGTGTGTGTGTGTGTGTGTGTGTGTGTGTTTGTGTATTATTATATTTGATCACCAGAATATCCATCCGCATATTTCAAGTCCATAAATTTACAGAAGTCTGAAAGATTGATTTACTGTTCTGATCTTTAATCATTTACTTATGGTTTTCCTTTATATTTCTTGTTATCAAAGTGAAAACATTTATTAATTGAAATTGTATCTTTACAAATACATGGGAATGCATACTAGAATTTTTAATTGAAATATCTTTACTAAATTAAACTGTGGCAAACTATTGTTCATTTGCAAGTTTTCCATGAGAAACAATACTAACTTCAATGCTGTAAATCAGAAATTCAGCCTTTGGTTTTAATAATTTTGTCAGTTTAAAAAAATCTTGAATTAAAATGTGTTTAAGTTTGTTTTTATCTCTCAGTATTTCATTATTATTAATGACCTTGGCATTGCTTTCCTGTCCTTTCAAAGGCACAAACACATACATTTTGAATATTTCTACTAGATAGTGTGTTTACGTGCTTTGCTAAAATAAAACTTAAAATTCATGGGGTACATTCATTTATTTTGATTTTTTTAATTAGAGCCCAAAACATGTATTTTTTTCAAGAACTTTTAGTAATGCTATCTCAACTCAAGGCCATCTCATATACCATATTCATGTACTCCTTTACATGTTCAGTAGATTTTCGATAAATTTGGTGAATAAAATTTAAGAAAGTTACTATATTTTGTGAAGTTGTTTCAGAAGAGAAAATTAGAAGAACCTTCTCCTGTTTATTCAGGGGATAAGATTATGTCAGTCATCATCTTTTGACTTTTAGGGTTTTTTTTTTTCCTCTCACCATAACTGAATCATAACTAAACATACCCATCCACATATTTTTTTCTTCATTTCTACAACATAAAAGACACGTGCAGCTGTTTTATATATGATACGAACAAGGGGCATGCTTAATTATGTCATTGTTTTGTAAAAATCTAGAAGGCAATAAGTTAACCTGTATTTCTAGAAACTGTGCAAGAAAACATAGCATCTGTGAGGTTGAAATTTATAAAACATGACAAATTTAGCTTCATAATAGCAAGTTATCTTAAATATATTGAGTCAGAAAAATTAGGGAATTTATACAGACATTAGCCATAATTTTTAGTTGGTAGTTATCTGAATTAATGACTGTTGTTTTCAGTTACTTAATAGATACATTTTTGCTACCTAATATCTGAAATATAATGGCTCTTTTAAAATTATTTTATCCTTTGAAGTATTTATGAGGGGAAAATGTCTAACAAGGATGCAGTTTGTCAGGAACTAACTAGTTCCTATAGATCGTAAGCCTTTATTTGTATTTATTCCTTTTTTCACTTTTACTTTTGGTCAGGAATGCAGTAGGGAAAGAACAATGATCCATTATGTCCATGATCTAAAGATTTTACTGCAGAACTGAGCAGCTCACTTTTATTCAGTGCTACATTAACTTTTCCATTAAGGGTGCTGTTGTAAAATGCAAAGCCCTTAAGCATTATGAAGTTACCGTCTAGTATTTGTTCATTGATATGCTTGCTTTGAGTGTTTCAGTCATTCTAGAGTGAAAGCCTTCATCACTTTTTAAGAATGTTGTCTCGTTTTAAATTTAGTTAAATTTAATTGCACTATTGTAGTTTAAGGGGCTGTGAACGTTTTCATGAGCCTGAATTTTCCCTTATTTAGAACCTTAGTCACTTGAACTAAAATATAATTATAGTGTTACTATTATTCATAAAATCCGTATTTGCCAGTGACAAGTCTTATCTTAGCAAAAAGGCCAAATACTTTAGTGTCATGAATGTCCTTTAGTTCACTTTTCTTCTTTGTGTTTATTTTCATCCATTCTGTAAACTATGCCAGTTGTCTAGAATTGCTCAAAACCTGAGGAGTGATCTCCAGAGGCTGGAGTCTTAGGGTGAGACTGATAGTAGATGACACAGAATTTCTTCCATTCTGGATTGTTGGACTGCTGACGGAGTAGGATGTGTAGGGTTGGAGAATGCTTAGGAAAAGGGATGATGAAGCGGTGGGCTCATGCTCTAAAAAGGGAGGCTGCAGGAAAGTTGTTGTGGGCCTGCTTAGGGTTAACCTTAAGGCACTGTGGGCTGGTACCCCACGGGCAGACTGGTGAGCTCTTCTGTAGATAGGCTGCTCTGTCCAGCGTCCCAGCACATTTTCAGATCTCCTCCCACCCTCATGAGAGGATACATTCTGTGGCGATGAAAAGGCTGCAATAATCAGGAGCCCTTTAGATTCATGTTTCCTTCTATAGCTAAGCAATGGGGAAAGGGGCCCATTAAAACCAGATCTATGCTTTGAGATGTATTGTTTATTGATAGGTTGATTGCTTTTGCATTTTGACCAAAGAAACATTAAGAGACTGACATCCTTGCCAACGGTGGGAGGGTCCTAACCAACTGTGGGAGTGAACTGGAATGATGGCAGAATGATTGATGTTGATCAAAAGCAACGTTAACTTAATGAGCAGCAAGAACCAGCAGCAGTGATGGTGAAACATTAGGTAGGGAAGGAAGCCAATTTGAGCACTGTCCAGAGATTGCAGAGAGAGACATGGTGAAACCCAGTCCTCTGCATGTGAAGGACTACAGAGCCAGTTTAGGTCGAACGGTGGAGGCTGACCATGAGAAGCAATTAAATTTTGGGGATGAGGGTTTGACAGGATATTTCTTTCTTGTATATTAATAGTTTCTAATCATCATATTTTTAACGGTTAATGTCTCTCAAATACGAATACTTCCAAACTTTTGCATCTGAAATGTATAGCTGTCATGAAGCAGCAAGATGCTGTCTTCTATTCCATAACCTTGTTAACCTTTACTTGTTCCATTGAATAAGCTTCTAGGGGAGATCTCGGTGATTTGCACCATCCATCCCAGATATTTAGCCTCCCAGTTGTCTCTAACTAATTTTAAATTGCTTTCTCGGCTCAGTGCTTTACTGTATCATACCATCTTGGAAACCATTTGGCTCCTGCCTTCACAGTAACTTCACAATAAACTCTGGTACCTTCTACCATACAGTCTTGTCTTTGTGACCTCTATTATCCCTGTCATTTCTCCCGTCAAAAAAAAAAAAAAACCAAACGTATACACTACCCCCTAACTAAAGCAAAGACACTGATTTGGGTCTTTTCATTAAGATTATTTATTATTGTTCTTGACAAGTTTTCACTCTTATATTAGGGTAGCAGCTCAAAATGATTTGGGTCTTTTCATTAAGATTATTTATTATTGTTCTTAACAAGTTTTCATTCTTATATTAGGATAGCAGCTCAAAAGAGATAGAATACTATTACAGTATCTTTTCAAAGAAGTTATAGTTCGAAATACTCTGAAGAACAAAACTCTAATAATGTGTCTCTCCCTTACTGGTGTAAGTATGTTTTGCTAGTGCAATGTAAGTGATAGAGAAGGATTCATAACTCATAGGAATAAATGTCTGGTCAAATTTCAGAAAGTATATTAGGTTATTCTAAGCATTTATTTTGGAAATTTCCTGGTATATTTAAAACATATCATGACATTAGCTAGCCCATTAATAGCCCCTGCTTGTGAAGTTACTTTTGTAGTTTCCTTTTATGTGTTGGTAAAGAATGCAAGTTGGGGCTGTTTGAGTCTTGGATAACGTTTATTTTACAAGTAAATCAAATTGATACATTTGAATTTCAAATATACATTGAAATGTGCCATAGATTACCATAGAGTAAAAGAAGAAGACAAACAATAAATGAGTGACTTTTTTTTTACTTCAAGATCTGACATACATACAGAAAAGTACATATGTCATCTTTGACTAGCTTAATGAATTTAAAAAACTGAAAACACCTATGCACTTAACCATCCTAGATAAACATACGGAACACTACCAGCTTCCTAGATGAGCCCCCTTATACTCGCTACCTGCCAGTATCCTACATTCTAAGAGCATGTATTATTTTGACTGTTCTTGTTTATATATATGTAGATGGAGTCATATAGAATGAAGTCTTTTGCCCAGTATAACATATTGCTGCTTATAGATTATTTATTCTTGTAACTTTTGTCCTTGTGAATTGTTTTGCTGGGAACATTCAAACACATGTTTGTTTTTGTTTTCCTTATAGATGAATTAGTAGAGTTCTGTTGGGCATGTACCTAGGACTGGAATTGCCAAGTTGCAGTGTAGACTTATACTTAGCTTTACTGCTTCCCAGTTTGCCAGAGTGTTCAGTTGCTCTGCATTTCCTCCTACACTTTACATCTTGTCTTTTCCATTTTAGCCAAGTTATAGTACAGTATATTGCATTATAGTATGAATCTGCATTTTTCTGATGACTTATAAAGTTGGGTGCCTTTTATAATGGCCAAAAGATGTTATTTATCTGTCTTCTTTTGTCAAAAGTTTGCATAAAGTCTTTGGTCCATCGTTCTATTGGGTTGTCTTTTTATTCTTATTGATTTGTAGGATTCATAATATGTTCTCAATCTGACACCTTTGTTGGATATATGTGTTGCAGATATCTTCTCCCACACTGTGGGTTGTCTTTCATTTTCTTATTTTCAGTTCTCTCAATTTATTGTTTTATCATTTCTGGTAGTGATTTTTATTTCTTGTTTAAAGCATCTTTGCCTACTCTGGCATCACAGAGATGTTTTCTCCTAGGTTTTCTTCTAAGAGCTTTATTGTTCTGACTTTCACATTCAGATTTGCAAACCATCTGGAATTGAGTACCATATGAGGTAAAATCTGCGTTCATTTTACTTTTCCTCGCTGTACTAAAATGACTGTTTCTGGGTCTGTCTCTGAATCTTCTGGACTTTCTCTTCAGTTCTTCAGTCTGTCTACGTTTTGTGCCAATCTCAGTCGGTCTCAATTACTATAGTTCTATGAATAGTTCTTTATACCTGGTAGTGTATGCCCTTTAGCTTTGTAGTTCACACTGACTGACTTGGCTGTTGTTGATCTTTTCACTTTCGTGTTAATTTTTTTCTTATCTTTTTTTTTTTATTTTAAAGATGTGGGGTACAACTTAGGGTTAGGTATACAAATGTTCATTATGCAGGTATCCTTGTTGATGATGTATGCCCCTCCCTCCCCTGGCAGTTCCCTCAACTGCCAATCTCACCCTCCTTCCCTGGCAGTTTCTCACTACTGCCAATCTCTTTCTTACAGTGTTATGATAATTGTTCAAGGTCCACTTATGAGTGAGAACATATGGCACTCTCTTCTTATATTTCTGTGATAGATCACTGAGTATAATAGACTCTCAATCTATCCAAGTTGCTGCAAAGTCCATATGTTTGTCCTTCTTTATGGCTGCATAATATTCCATTGTGTATATGTATCACATTTTTAAAATCCAGTCCAGCTTTGATGGGCAGCATGGTTGGCTCCATGTTTTTCCTATTGTGAATAGAGCTGCAACAAACATGCATGTGCAGGTATTTTTCTTGTAGTATGATTTGAGTTACTCTGGGTATATTCCCAATAGGGGGATTGCTGAATCATATGGAAGGTCAATGTCTAGTTCTTTCAGAAATCACCACACTGTCTTCCAAAGACATTGCACTAGATTGCATTCCCACCAGCAGTGTAGAAAAGTTCCTGTTTCTCCACATCCTCGCCAGCATCTGTTGTTGTTTTATTAATGGTGGCCATTTTTACTGTGGTTAGGTGGTATCTCAATGTGGTTTTGATTTGCATTTCTCTGATGATGAGTGAGGCTGAGCACTTTTTCATATGTCTGTTGGCTGCCTGTGTATCTTCTTTTGAGAAGTGTCTATTCATGCCCTTTGCCCACTTTTAATGGGGCTGTTTGTTTTTTCCTTTTGGCACATGTGAGTTTCTTGTAGATCCTAGATGTTAGACCTTTGTCAGATATACAGTTGGCAAATATTCTTTCCCATTCTGTGGGTTGTCTCCCTGCTCTCTTGATGGTTTCTTTTGCTTTGCATAAACCCGTCTGTTTGATGAGGTACCACTTGTCTATCTTATTTCTTATGGTATGGGCACTTAAGAACTGCTTTCATGGCATCCCAGAGGTTTTAGTAAGATGTCTCTTCATTTTCATTTGTTTCTGGGAATCTTTTAATTTCCACTTTGATTTCAGTGTTGACTCAGTAGTTGTTCAGCATCATGCTGTTTAGTGTCCATGTCTTTGTGTGCTTTGGGAAAATTTTGTTGGCGTTGGTATTTATTTTTATTCCACTGTGGGCTGAGAAGGTACATGGCAATATATCAACCTTATGGAATTTGTTTATGCTTGATTTATGGCCAAGGATGTGACTGATCTTGGAGTATATTCCATGTGGTGATGAGTAGAATGTATATACTGTGGTTGTTGGGTGGAATAATCTGTAGGTATTTATTAAGTCCATTTGGTCGATTGTCAAGTTTTGGTCCTGAATCTCCTTGTGATTTTTTTGTCTCGATGATCTATCTAGGGCTTTTGTGGGTTATTCAAGTCCCCTGCTATAATAGTGTTAGAGTCAATATCTTTTTTTAGTTTACTTAGTAGTTGTTTTATAAGTGCTGGTGCCCCTGTGTTGGGTGCATATATGTTTATGATGGATATTTCTTGTTGATGGATTGAACCTTTTATCATTATGTAGTACCCTTTTGTATCTTTTTAAATTTTTGATAGCTTAAAGGAGTTATTTTGTCTGATATTAAATTGTGCCCCCTGCATTCTTTTGTGATCCATTTACCTGGAAACTCATTTTCCATCCTTTAACTTTGAGTCTGTGTGCAGCCCTTGTGGTGAGATGAGTTTCCTGGATGCAGTACATAATTGGGTCATGGTTTCTTATCCAGTTTGCCATTCTGTGTCTTTTCAGTGGTGTATTTAGTCTATTCACCTTCAAGCTGATTATTGAAATGTGATTGTTTCTCCCTGTCATGAGGTTCTTGTAAAGTTTTCTCTTTGTTTGCTTGTTTTCTTTTGACTTTGGAGTTGATGTATGTGTATGTTTTCAGGTTTCTTGTTGTGCTGTATTTTCTGTTAATTCTGTGTTCTGCCGTTCTCTTGGGAAGTGTATGGTCATTCTTTTTTTCTTTCTTCTGTGCTTAATACCTTTTTAAAGCATCTCCTGTAGAACTGGTCTGAAAGCTGCATAATCTCTTAGGGATTGGATGTCTGGGAAGGATTTTAATTCTCCATCACTGATGAAGCTGTGCTTGATTGGGTAGGAAATTCTTGATTGAAATCATTTATCTTTGAGGACTTTAAATACTGTACTCCAGTCCCTTCTTGCTTGTAGTGTTTCTGCCAGTAGGTCTGCTGCTGTTCCATTGGTTTTCCCTGGTAGGTAGTCTGATCTTTCTCTCTTGCTGCCTTTAGAAATTTTTCTTTTGTGCCTACTTTGTGTAGGCAAATTACTGTGTGTCTAGGGGTTGGTCTTCTCGTTTGAATACTTGTAGGTGTTTTCTGTATCTCTTGACTGATCATATCTCTGGTGAGATGGGGAAAGTTTTTGGATTACCTCCTGGAATACTTGCTCCAAGTTGTTCTCCATTTCCCCTTCTTCTTCTGGGATACCAGTCAGGTGTAGGTTTGTCCTCTTGATATAACCACACATCTTTTGTAGGCTTTGTTCTTTCTTTGTGAGTCTTCTTTCTGTGTTTTTTACAGATCTGGTTAATTCCATGTTCTGGTCTTCAAGTTCTGGGATTCTTTCTTCAGCTAGATTAATTCTGCTTTCCACGCTTGTCATCTTGTTATTTATTTCCTGGATGAAATTTTTTATGGCCAAAATTTCTGTTACAAGTTCTATCATTGTTGCATCTTGTCTTTCTTGAGTCTTATACACTCTTCCCATCCATTCCCTAATCCCTGTCGTATTCTGGGTCCAGTCTTTGGTGATTTCCATTGTTTGGGTTCCAAAGTCTGACTTTTCAGGAGTTTTCTCTTTGTTACACTTGAAATTGCCTGTGATTCCCCTTTGGTTTTTCCTCATTTGTGACAGATCTCTTGTTTTTCTCTTTAGTTCTGTTATTCGGTGTCAGTGGGAGAGGCTTTCCTTTCTGATGTTTGCTTAGCCCTCTATTCTTACCTGATCTGGGCTCTGGATTTGTTCTATTTTTGAAACAGGTCTGTGGTGGGAAACTTTGCTGTCTCTTGTGGTTTTTGAAAGTCAAATAAGGTAGAGGATGGGGCGCTAGGATTCAGAAACTACTTGCAAATTACAATGTTCACTGATTGTAGTGTTCCCTGAGATCCACTCCCCACCACCACTCTATATGACAGTGCTTGTGTATACCCCCTGAGTCCAAGATACAGAGTCAGCAGTGAGGATAACAGAGAAAAATAGAACGAAATAAGATGGACATGAATTGTTTTTTAAAAAAACAGAACAATGAAAGCAGAAACCAAAGCAAAACACAGTTGAACACACACACACACAGAGAGACATACACACCCCCCCCAAAACAAACTGGAATAACAACAAAGTGAAACAAAACAAACAACAACAAAAACCCAGGAAAACTAAACACACACACACACACATGCACACACACACATGCCTAGCACAGAATGATGGAGGAGAAAAGAGAAAGACCGGGGAAAAAAAAAGGAATTCAGATTGAACCCTCACACATATATTCACACACACCGAATGCAAAAAATAAATAAATAAGAACAAAAGAGCAAAAACAAACCAACAACAATCAAAATAGTGAAAGATGAACACTCAATCATTCATATACACACATAAACAGGAAACAAAAAACAAAAGAAAAAAGAAAAATGGGGGGAGGATGCAGATCAAACCCTCACATACACATTCATGCACAAAGGACAAGTACTTTAATAGATGAATTAATAAGCAAACAGGCAAAAAAACTTAAAAGAATAAAAAGAAATTTTAAAATTAAAAGAAAGAAAAAACCCTGCCCTCTTGTGGCATGTTCTGTAATTTGTCCTTTTGTCTGCTCTGCTGTCTCCTGCAGAGCTACCACCTCTTCCTCTCTATCCCCAGTGTCCAGAGCAGGGAAGGAGGAGGGGCAGTGGGAGTGGATGGGGCTGCAGTCCTCCCTCAGGGAGATCCCCTCCAGTAGGGAGTTGTGGGGTTGTCTCTTCCCCAGGTATGTACCCTCAGGGAGTGCCCCAGCCAGGCCTAGCCTGGAATGGAGTTCTGTTGCAACTGACGCCTGGGTTTTCCCTCTTCATCATGACCCAGCTGTGTGGGTCTGACATTTAGAGCATTGCTGGGGAGGAGGGGGTTTGAGTCTGCCCCAGTCACCAGTGATCTCTTTGGAGTTCTTCCTTGTCCTTTTCTGGCCACACCCTTTGTCCTGCAGCTGGATAAGGGTAGGTAGGGGGTGGGTGCCTCAGCACTTGTCAGGTCCCTCTGAAGTTTGTGCTTTCAGGATATTCCCTCTGGGTCTCGATCAACCCCTGAGTAGTTGATCTGCCAGTCACAGAGATCAGGTCTGTTGCTCCATGGTGATCAAGTCAGAGCACTTTCCTGCCCTGTTTTCAAGATGATGGTGGAGTGCCTCTTTCGTCTTCTCCGGTGAGACTCTGCCTCTGGGCTCCCTCTGCAGCCCTTGCCGCCAGAGTCCGACCAGATGCTGCAGTGGTGAGGCAAAAGGTGGAGCCAGTAGTCTTTCTCGTGTTAATTTTTTTAAGTTAGTGGGCCAATTTCTGCAAAATATAGGTGTTGACTTTTAATTGGGATTGCACTGAATGTATAGAACAAGTTGGAGAGAATTGACATCTTTATAATATGCAAATGACATTAGTTACTTGACACCTGTCTTTCTATATAGGTCATCTTTTATTTCTCTTGGTAATAATTTCTGCTTTTCAGTGTGGAATTGTTGCACATCTTTCATAAGATTTATTTCTAGGTATTTGATGTTTTTTGAAGCTGCCATAAATATCACTTTTGAAAGTTAACAATGAGCGTAATACTGATATACAGAGAAGATAGTTGATTTCCTGCATAGGACTTTATTCATAGCCTTGCCAAATTCACTTCCTAATTATAATAATTTGTATATTTCAGTAGATTTTGTGTGAGCACAATTACATTATTTGCAAATGCTGATAGTTTTACTTCTTTTTCAATTTGCATACCTTTTATTGGTTTTTCTACTTTACTGTAATGACTACAGTCTCCAGTACAGTATTGAATGGGAATGTTATAGTAGGCCTCCTTGTCTTGTTCCTAAGAGCAAGGGAAAGTTTTAAATATTTTGCCACAATTGTGATACATGTCATAGGTCTTTTTGTTTGGTTTTGTTTTCTTATAAATATTCTTTATCAGACTAAGTACATTCCCTTCCTTGTACTATTTTGTTAAAAGTTTTCGTCCTAAATAGGTATAGAATTTTGTCATATACTTTTTATTCATTTATTATAATTGTCATATATTTTCTCCTTTTATGCCATTATGATGATTGAAGGAATTGTTTTAATACTGAGCTATAAAGAGGTGATTATTAAACTAGATAGTTACTCAACAGCCTGCTGTCTAGCAATGTCTTTGGTACATAGGTGGTTGTTTTCATTAGCTACCTGGTACTTCAATTAATATATCATATGGGGACACATATTTTCTTTCGCCCAAATCAGTGCTACTCTACTGACCACTATTCTATAACATGGCACAGACCGCTATGCGATACTCTGTGTAGAATGCAAAGATATATAAGAATTCTCCCAATGAGGTATAATCTAATATTAGTAAGATCATACCTCTTCTTAGGGAATTATAATATTAATATAAAGCAATATTTGATAATACTTGAGTAAGGGATTAACTAGCCTGTATGCTTCCACAAAGACATAAATGAATATTCAGACTTCCAGTTCCAAGGAATTGCACAGAGTTGAAACAGACAGGCTTGTTTGAGAAACATTAAATTATCTAGAGTAAAGTATGAGAATGATAGTAGTTAAAGATAAGACTGCAAAATAGGGTTCAAATTCAGTCAAGGAGGATCTTGAACGCCTAGCTAAAGATTAGACCTGGTTCTGTAGGTAACTCAATTTGACAGATAAGGAAATATATCTTGAGAGGTCATGACCTGCCTTTGGTGATAGTCAATCAGAACTGGGAGCTCGTAATACAAAGACTGTAATCTTCTTGATCTTTAATGAAATTTTCTACCCTCTCCAAACCAGTTTATATGACTAATTACTATAGTGGTATTACTTCATATTCATGAAAATGGTTTGTTTCTTGTGTATGTTTAATTATATTCTTCTATGTCTAATTATATTTCTCAGTTGTAAAACTAGATTGATGAAGAGTGGAAAAAAACAATTATTCTGTAGCCATGACAGATATAATAGGCATTCATGTCATATGATACTAAATGTTAAAACGGGGTCACAGGGCGTGGAGAAAAGGAAACAAGCAATATAGTACCACTGGGTGATAAATGTGAGGGGAAACATCTTACAGAGGGTACTAGCCAGGATATTTATCATTTAGTGCTGAAACCCTGATGACATGATAACAAGGTTTTTCTGTTATAGCCATGATACCTGAATCCCAAGAATCTCTTCATGATGTCTTTATCCTATGAGCCCAAAGCTTTCTTAAACGAGAAGCAAATTGCCACAAGTTTCACTTGAAATGATAAAAATATCTTTACCATATCCTTGTTTGGTGCTGCTTTTATTATCTTAATATTGATAGAAAATAATTTGATTCTGTTGTATTTAGCATATATTCAGGCACCACAGGGTTAACCTTTATAGTCAGACTTATAGGTGAGATCAAAGGAGAAACAAGTACCAAGTGGATGAGAAGCTCATCAGCAGTTTTGTTATTTTTATGTAGCATAACGCCTTTGGGGGTAGTAAATGATGTCTTCGAGGATATGTTAATTGTACATAACAATTGTCCATAAATAATTGTAAAATGAATGAATTAATGAAAAATGTGAGTGAATTATTACTATCATTTCAAAGTAATCCTGGAAGAAAGACATTATTTCTTTCTTCACTCATTTTTAGAAATCACAATGTTGTAATAGGTTTACATTTTCAAAAAGCATAGTTATTTCTATGATCCATTTTAGTAATAAAAATACTTATGTTTTGTGACATGATCTAAACTTCATAAGCTGAGTTTAACTAAAAATGAAAATGGTTAACTTTAGTTTCAGAGGAAGCTTTACTTCCTTTTAGTCCCTACTTTTGACATTTATGGACTACATTTCAAGTTTGAACTTTTGCTGCAGACAAATGAAGAATCATTCTGGTGTCAAGGCAACTGTGGCACATGGTTTTCTCATGCCACCTGTCCTTCTGTAACCTTGAACCAGCCTGTACTGATCCCTAATTCAGTTGCTTTGCCCTCTGTCCTTACATACATTAATACTGGCAGGATATACATATGACTGTACACCAGTCATACATAGCAGTACCTTACAGATTTGGGGGCATTTGAATGGTGTGAGAATTCACAGAAGAGAAATTTAGACATAGGCTTTAGAGGAAGAAAATCATCAACACTGCCCATGGAGGAAGACTCTCGGCACTGAGTGAATTCAGTGAGGAAGGGCAGGTGACTTGGCAGAGTTTTTAAGAGCGGAGCTGAGAATAGAAGGAAGTATATTGTCTAAAGCCAGAAAATAAAATAATGTCAGCCAAGAACAAGTTGTGCCTGGTCAGTGTATTAGCTACAAATAACATTATTTTAGGGGGAGACAGAGAAGAAAAGCAGCGAGAACCATTGAGGGTGAAAGGGTCGGGGCACGGTCAAGAGACATGGCTAGACCTCGTCCTCCTGCAGGCATCTTCACAGCCCAGGGACAGCAGCCAGCAAATGGAATCTGTTTTACATAGCTGCACACGAAAAATTGCCAAAATTATTCATGAAATTTGACCTTGATGGCCAGACTAATAAAATTTCTGTTGGTACTTTTAAAGGCAAATAGCAAAGAGAATTTCAGGAAAAAATACAAACGTGTGTGTGTGTGCTTAGCCATATTTTTATAGACTGAGGTAAATGAATAATTTCTTCTGTGTTTGGGATGGTGATGAAAAAGCCAAGCAGATACGTATTGGCATTTGGCTGGCTGGCCATGTGAGAGTCAATCTGAAAAGGTGAATCTAGTACAAAGGCCCGGGTGATTTCTAGAACTAACTAAGATGAAGAGAGGAAAGAGATTCTCTACCAAGGCCCAGTTACACCCTTACTAATGGATACAGCATGCAGAGCCCAGTGACTGGGACAGCAAAGGAAGGGTCAGAAAACAGGAAGAAACACATGAACATTATGAATATTAATTTTAAGATGCTATTATTATGTTCATACTCATTACCGAGTCATTTCTTTTACTTCATACCTTATTTTGGAAATGTTTTATCTTTGGTATGTGCCTAATACAATAAAATATTTTTCAGGGCTCTTTCATACTGAATGGACGGGGACTGTATCCATTTAACTGGCTTTGTATAAGGCTCACTAGAGTGCCATGCACAGTGGAAGGTGGATCTTAATAATGGTTTACATTGCTTTCATTTTCTTGTAATATTTTATGTAATTTTCCACAGAGACTCACAGTAAATGTGACGGTGTTTTGTATAATTATATTAATAGGCCAGATTTTTAATTAAAATGTGTATTTTCTATATATATACTGTTTATAAGTATATGCAGCAGTAATAGAATTATAAAGTCTATGATATAATTTGGAGTTGAATGCTGTCAGTTTGGAAATTTTAGGCCATGATGATTCTATAATAGCATTTTCGTCTTGTCATTTACTCTAGATTTTTAATAGCACTTGTAATAATTGTGTGATTGTGTGGCAACAAATACTTATGCTGTGTTTGCAATACCTATTGATCTTGCTTCTACTTTGAATCCTCCCCTACATGATGGATGATTTGAACAAGATTTCTATTTTATTAACAGAATTTTTATCCATGCATTTGTGATTAAGAAACAAGCCTTTTTGCCCCCCAAATATTTCTACTACATGGTCTGAATTCTTTCAAAATGCTTTATTTCTTTCTGCTCAATGTCACTTTCAGCTATGAGTTAACAAATGGAAGTTTTTTTGTAAAATAATAAATCACTCTAAAATTTTTCTTTTTAATTCTAAATATTTAGAATGACTCATCATTAAATAATTTTAGGATAATCTAACATTAGAAGTACATAACTGAGAAACCTATGAGATAATGCTAAATGAGATAAAAACTAAGAACGGACAAAATGAAAAGTAATAGCTATTCCCCAAAGTATATTTTTAAGAGCTGAGTTTCTTGGTTGCCTATATTAAACAATTATTTTGTAACAGTGATTAACCATCAAGGCACATAAACCCAAATTTCATTTGATCATTTTATTTTCTAAGCTTGTGCTTTAAAATATATTGAGTTTTTTATGATTGTTGATAAATGTAACTGCTCTAAGCTTATAGCAGAAGATCAATGTTTTAAAAATTGAAACAGTATAGGTTTGTATTGATTAATGTAGCTAAATCAAAACGAGAGGTTTTGTAACAGCTTCCTTAGACAGGCTACTCCCCTATAATGGCAACCTATCAATTTTAGCTTTCCACTGATAAATCAGCTTGAAAATTGGATGTCAAAATTTTTTTCACTGAAGTAGTGATTTTTTTCTTGCCCTTTAGCCTTTTCTGATATATTAGATTGGTTTATAAGACTAAGCTCTATCTTACAGAAAGCAGTTGTCAAATTGACATTTGGATAGATCCTCAATGATTATAACAAATATTTTTATTCCTGTGTATAAAATACACAAATGTATAATCCTATATGTGCTACCTCCCTACCTAGAAGGATTGTTTAATCTTGAGAAAAATTCAATGGCATGTTACGAAATTATAGATGTTCTATTTATATACCGTGCAAGTCCAAAGGTCAGAGCCTCAACTTGAAGATGAGGGCACATACTTCACCAAGTATTTTAGTTTTCGCTGAGTAACAGCATTGTTTTTTGTTTGTTTGTTTTGTTTTTTGTTTTGTTTTGTTTTCTTTAGAAGTATCAATGAATTGATTAATGGCAACTCTTCTATGTTGTTATGTGGTCAGTAATAACTTGATATGCTTTATTGCCAAAAAAAAAAAAAACACGAACAAACAAAACCTGACAACACTTTCTTATTTATCAGGAGCCAGTATTGAGGAGTTGAAGTAACACTGTAAAAGATTTGATCAACAGCACAGAAAAACAGGCTTAATTTGGATTTAATGCTATAGTCTTCAGTGACAGCTGACAGTACTATATATACCTTCATGCCTATATAGCAGACTTTAAGTTAGCCTGAGAAGGTATTGATTGTGAAGTTTCTGTTGTATAATTACTTTTGCTGGAAAAAAAATGCATGGTGTATTGATCTAGATGGAAGCCTTTGAGTAGCAGTTTCCCTTGGCTAACAGTGAGTGTCATCTTTCAGCCATGATAAATGGTAACTCTCTGGCTCGGCATAATTACTTTGTGGTGAAATGAACCTCCTATCCCCTTCTCCTTTTCCCAGCAAGGAGATATAGTAATCATCTTTATCTGAAAGCTGTGATTTACTGAACTAATCATCCTCTTAATAGAGGAAAATCTTTTCCCCCCAGAGTACGTCCGGTTTTTGCTAACTGAAACAGAAATGCATTATGAATGATCAAATCTTTTAAAATTTCAGAATCCGCAAGTATATATTTTTTCCTCAACTATCAATTATTCCTGACCTATGCTTTTACCCATCTGTTCATCTCTAATCTACTAGGTAACCTTTGATCTTACATTGAATATAAATTGAAAGAGAAAAGAAAAAGATGGTCAAATCTTATACACTCATTTTGACAATAGGAAAAATCATTATATAAGTAAATCTGTTATTTTTTTTTTTTTGAAATTTACTACATTTGACAAATATAGAAATTTACCTTAGTTAAAACATGTCTTAGAAAGCCTTCTCCAGGCATAACACTTTTTAAATACAATTTTAAGTATTAAACAACATTTATTTTTTAGACTCTTATCTCCATTAAGAGGCAAATAAGATACTTTGAATGTGGAAACCGTACATTCCCTACCAATTCTAAAAAACTAAGATAATTTGTATTGCTTGTTAGCTTTTTGACAAAGATGTTTAATGTGTTATCAATTTTTCATTAAGCCTATGTTATATTTTGCTGAAAATAGATCTGTATTTACTTGCCAGTACTTTAATATTTCCCCTGGGTAATGACTTTTAGTTAAGTAATGTTATTTAAAGAATATCTGGCAGTCATTTCAGATCATTTTAAGACCGCTGTGAAGGGTTTGGATAAAGGTCATTTTCAATGATTGTGCTTAGTTAAATAAATGTGAAAGGTTTCACAAAGGGAATCTTGCTTTTCAGTTTGCTGTCATAAATTTCCTCTTAGCACATCTGGGAATACCAAGTAAAATGTAGTTGTTTCTGCCTTGAAGGCATTATATTTTATATTTTCCTTCTCTTTGTTTATTTTCTCCTCATAATTCTGTTTATTCCCACAACTGAGCACAAAGATTTCATTTTGTCATAAATTAGATCCTCTACATTTGACAGTTTGTAGAAATCGCTACACATGAAACATTTCTCCTAACATTTATTTAGAAAGATTATTTTTTTGCTAAGATTTAATAAAAAGTATTAGTTTTTTTTTTTATTTGTGTGTGTTTTTAAAACACTTTGTCCTTGAATGTAACCCTGGTTCACAGTTTGCACCCACTCTGGCCACAGCTGGCCTCTTGCTGTTCACAGCTGAAAAGTGAAATCAATGCTTGGTTTAACAAAATGCAGATGAAAGCCATTCTGATCATACATGGTCATTTCCCGTAATTTTATCAGCCTGTGGTTACTTATATGATCGCTGACAAACATTGTTTATTCAAGTAAATACACCCCAACTTCTGTGTTGAGATGTGCTGTCTAGGAAAATAATACTTCCTTAAAACCATAAGCATAGTGAATAGCCAATCATTAGATAGTTTTCTAAAATAACTGTTGCTTTTGTTCCTCTAAGGAAATAGTGCATATCTAATCAAATCATTTTATTTTGTAAATTCTAGAAATGTGTACCCTAAGCAAGGATGTCCCTTTATTCTTATTAACACGGTTTAAAATTCTGAAACCAAAAAAAAAAAAAAAATGCTAAAATACCTCAATCCAAATTATCATGGATCTGGTATTTTCTTAAATATTTATTTGAACAAGATTGGATGGAAAGCTGTGTTGAGCAGGATGCTTCCGAGGCCACAGAGCTACAATGAGTTTGATGGAAAACAGCTTTTCTCCTTCCTATTTGAAATGGCCCCTACTTTGATTACAAGCATTTATTATAATTATCAAGAGATTAGGCTGCTGTTATAGAAGCCTTGTAATGGAACCATTTAAAAGGAATATAATGGCAGTTTATTGGATTCTGCAAAAGAAAAGAGCACAGATAAAGTGGTCCTTTCTTTAAAAAATGGTTCAACTACTAGCTGAGTAAACTGATTTAATTATTCTATCTTAGTTCGTTCACTTTAGTAGTTTCATGGCTAAGGGTACAATTTTTTCTAAAATATAATCTGTCCTCTGATCATTTTTATGGTTTATGCCTTTGTAGGATATATGTGTGTGTATAGACAAATACACACACATACAAATAAGTAGCACTCAATATTCTGATATGTAGTCTGTTTTAGAATTTATATTCATATAATATTTTCTCTAAGATGATTTTGAGTATTAATTTATATTTTAGGTTTTTAAATTTATTGGCATGTTGAATGATTCCATTTATCACGTCTAATTCATGTGTACTAATTCTCTAGGTGCAATAAAGCAATACCAATGAAATATATACCCAAGAAGTGACAGACTTAAGACCTGTTCAGTGCTAGTGTCTTTTCTGTAAAAATTAATGCAGGTTGACACTCGGGACTGATATATTTCTGATCTTTTAATAATTCTTTAAAGATAAAAATATGGACCTGAGCACATTTTTTCTCCTGAGACTTTAATCCCTCTGGTGTGAGACACAAGGAAAATTTAGAAAGAATCTAAATTCAGTAAAGTGGATTTTATTGTTCTTTCCCAGATGAGAAACTAGTGGAATTGCAGTGCTTGCTAAAATACTAGAGTAAACAATTAGAGGATCGATCCCTACAGAGAGAAGGAACTCACACACTAAATGGTATCTGCCAGAGGTGCCAGGGGTAGGTAGAAGGCTCAAGTTCAGAAAAACAAAATCTTATGACGTGAGGGACTGGGGTAGAGGGTGGCCATGCTGTTTTAGAGAGTTTAAACTTCCTGAAACAAAACTACCTAATAGGTAACTTGCACTAATGAGATATCTTGAGCTTCATAGTTCTTCAAGAATATCTTTTGGAAAGTTGTTTTGTTGTATCCAAGTAGCAAAGGAAGCACCACTGTTTGAATCCTAGATTTCATATTTCTTTGAAGAATTTCAGATTGTATTATCTCTAATTTTTATAGTTCATGTTGCCAAAGTTCATAGTTTTGTGAATATTGTGGCTATACAGAATTGTGGCTATACTTCTAATTGAATAGGAGTAATGGTTTTATTCCTTAAAATTTACTCAAAAATACTTAAATCGGTTGTCATATGCCTTACATGCAGTTTAAAGTTTTGTAGAAATAATAACTCAGTGCAAGGCTATGCCTAGCCTTTTATTCTTCATTACTGAGTTTCATGCTGTATGTATACAGGAATTTGAAATTGTAGTCATATGTCTGTTAGCATAGATAAAAAGGAAGTTATCTGAAAGGGTGAGACATAATTCAGAAAGAAAGACAGCAATGGGGATAGTTAAAAATGTACAAATGTGTTTTATGTTCTACAACTTTACCCTGCTTTGGTATTTAGTTCCATATTGATATAACACTAAGCTTTGCTTAAAAGTATATTATGCATGTATGTGTGTTAATCATTTTAAAAACTGTATGTAGCTAAATAAGAATTGTAGGTGCTTAGGGTGTACATAGATAAATAAGAGTTGTTGGAAACATGGAAAATGAAAGGATTTCATAAGGGAAATTTTTGTTCTTCCCGTGATTATTTTAAGAACTATACTTAAAATATCTCTAAAAGTAAAATAAAGAAATTTATATATATTAATTAAAGACTGTTTCTGCTGCTGACTGCCAAAGTAGGTCATCAGGAAGTTATTTCTTATTTCTTACCAAATCCTCTTCAGATACCATTAAATATGTTAAATTTTCAAATTTGTTTTCTGTACAACTGAATTTAGTTTTTTTTAGATCTCAAATGTAAGCAGTATCACACATATAATGCTGTTTTCATTCATATGAATCTGGTAAGTAGTGGCTGTGGAGTCTGCATGTAGGAGACACTTAGGAACAACAGCCGTTTGCGGTAGGAGGCATCACAAGCACATTGTTTCTCTTTGAATTTATATTGCAAATCGAGAAAAATAAACATTTCTACAAATGCCATCATGTGTACTTTGGAGGCCATATTTTTCCATAGTTTTTTTTTGGTAGAACTCAGGGAGACTGGTAAAATTATTTCATCACTTATGAAAATGAAAGCACAAAAAAATTATGCTTACTCACCAAGACTATAATTGGAAACTGAGTCATATTATTGAAAAAATAAAATAAGGAAACTTAGCATTCATTTAAGCACTTGGACCAAAAAAGGAATGAGTTTCACTTTTAGAAATCATTACAGATCTATGATTCCCTCCTCCCCCCCCCACCTCTTTTTTTGGCTTCTTTTGCATAGCATAATTTTTTTTAATTTTTATTTTAAAGATGTGTGGTACAATTCAGGGTTAGGTATAAAAATGGTCATGGTACAGGTAAAGTTTGGGCCTCACTTTGGTCCCCATGTCATCTGGTTTGAGATCAGGTACCTTTATTGATGAAGTGTGCCCTCCCCCACACCCACACCCCGCTCCCTCCCCTGGCAGTTTCTCACTATTGCCAATCCCTTTCTTTGTTTATTTTATTTTATTTTATTTTATCTTTTTGAGTTGGAGTCTCACTCCGTCACCCAGGCTAGAGTGAGGCTGGAGTGCAAGGGCACACGTTCCCCCACCCCAGCCTTGACCTGCTGGGCTCCGGCGATCCTTCCACCTCAGCCTTCCAAGGAGCTGGAACAAGGCGTGCGCTACCATACCCGGCTTATTTTTTGATTATTATTATTTTTTAATTGTAGGGATGAAGTCTTGCCAAGTTGCCCAGGTTGTTCTCAAACTGCGAGCTCAGGCAATCCACTCGCCTCGGCCTCCCAAAATGCTGGGATTATAGGCTTCAGCCACCGCACCCAGCCCAATCTCTTGTTATAGTTTTATGATCATTGTTCAGGCTCCGCTTAAGAGTGAGAACATAAGGTACTCGGTTCTTTATTTCTGTGATAGAACACTGAGTATTACAGACTCTAAATCCATCCAAGTTGCTGCAGAGTTCATAATTTTGTCCTTTTTTATGACTACGTAATATTCCATCATGCATATGTACCACATTTTTAAAATCCAGTCCTTTTTTGATGGGCTGCACAGTTGGTTCCATGTTTTTGCTATTGTGAATAGTGCTGCAATAAACAAGTATCTTTTTTGTAGAATGATTTGAGTTCCTCCAGGTATATTCCCAGAAAGGGGATTGCTGGGTCGTATGGGAGGTCAATTTTTAGATCTTTTAGGAATCGCCACACTGTTTTCCACAAAGGTTGTACTAATTTACACTCCCACCAACAGGGTAGAAGTGTTCTCTCTTCCTCACATCCTCTCCAGCATCTGTTGTTTTTTGTTAGTGATGATGGCCATCCTGGCTGGAGTTAGGTGGTATCTCAGTATGGTTTTAATTTGCATTTCTTTGACGACTAGGGAGGCTGAGCATTTTTTCATGTTTTTGTTGGCCACTTGTACGTCTCCTTTTAAGAAGTATCTATTTATATCTTTTGTCTACTTTTTAGTAGGGCTGCTTGTTCTTTTCTTTTCAGCATGTTTGAGTTCCTTGTAGGTCCTAGATGTTAGGCCTTTTCAGATGTACAATTGGCAAATATGTTTTCCCTGTATGTGGGCTGTCCTCTTTTAAAAGCTCTGAAAAATGTAAATTTTTTCATATGTTTATAAAAATCATTTGGTGACAAAACCTGACTTAAGCCAACATGTAATTAATTGTTGCCTTTATGTCACTTAGTGTGAATATCTATAAATATCTATGCAGAAATATTGTTTTATTTATTTATGGAGTACTAACCCAAATACTACTGTGAGTAATGCATAATATGAAGTAGTTGCACCACACTAATTTTCTAACATCCAAGAAATGATGGTGTGCAAGAAACACCCAATCCTAAGGGTCTTGGGGAAGAACCTTGCCTAACGGTACTCATGGTAGATCAAAGTTGCCGCGAGACCTGGAGAAATTAGAAGAGAAAAATTAAAGCCATGTCTTTGGATAAATAGGACTTTCTTTGCCCTAAACAATTTCAAATTAAGAATGGTGGTCGGGCAACCCCTTTGGGTCCCCTCCCACCGTGGGAGCTTTTCTGTCCTCAGTAAATCCTGTTTTCTCAAAAAAAAAAAAAAAAAAAAGAATGATGATCATGCCCAGACCAAAGATATTTTGAGGCTCAGAAGTTGAAGGCCTGGTAGACTCAGACGCATTTAAAAGGAAAGTCCAAGTAGGTACATTGTGGTAGTTAATGCCCTTCTGGGTCACAGTTGAATATTCCATGAGGAATTGTAGTAGTTGTGTCAGTGGCTTTCCAGGGACAGCCCTTTGAAGCCCCATGCAATAGTTATAATCCACATTCTTTCTGAGAGGCTACTTCTTTACAGCCTCATTAGATTACCATACCTATATGACTGACTGCTTTTAAGTTGTGCTTAATCAGTTAACGTAATGATTTGTCCAGTTATCCTAAGGTGAAAGATAGCAAGTACGATAGATTACTGGGCCCTGTACAGTACCTCTGACAGTTAACCTCGAGCAGCAGTGGAAGCTTCCTCTCAAAACACATTTTAGCACATTAAAAAAAAAAGATTCTGAAGATTCCCCTGGTCTCCTATTAAATGTAAAACTGCTGGGTTCCTACTGGAGCTGTGCTTTCATGCCAGCTGAAACAAATTATAAGAAGTGCAAGACTCCAAAAATTAGGATAATGATATGTCACAGGAGGATAAATAGTAAATGATAACTTAGCTTTCATTGCCAGACCTTTAAATTACTATCCTTTAGTGTGCCTTTTAAAGGTTTTTTTTGTTTTTTGTTTTGGTAAAAGTTAGAATACAAAACATTATTTGAAACATTTATTTTAGAAAATTTTCTGATCATTGTACTGAGATCATTTAAATGTAGAGGGCCTTTTTATTTATTCAGCTTCAAGCATTTATGGAAAATTCAGGTACCTCTAAAACATTCTTTTTCTTATTTGAAATTTCTATATATAGATAGTAGCAATGATATCCTAATCTGCAGCTATGAAGTAGCTAAAACACTGTGACAATTGGGAGTACAATGTCAGTTTCTTTTTTTTCCAAGTTAAGGGAAAGAGATATGAAATACCTTGTCTATCCTTGAATGCTGCCTTCCTTCCATCTAGATTTGTTTTTTTATTAGAGCAATCCTAGGCTCAAGTTATGCATCTAATTAGAGAGGTTTCCAATTGGCTTATTTTCCTTTTGGATATTTGTTAAATGGTGAACTACCACTTTTGCTGCTGGGAGTGTCATCCTAGAAATAAGGAGCCCGTTCTGGGTATTCTGTTATAATGTGCAGCATATCAAGATAACTAAAGCTTACCTTCCTTTTTAATCTAGTTTATAGCATTAAACCTAGGCAAAGGTAATAAATACAGTGAAATAATACATCTCTCTTTTCCAAAAAAAAAAAAAAAAAAGCAGGGACTATTTATTTAGCTTATGTATACCTCTTTTTGTGGCCAAATCCAGGATGAATTGAATCCAGAAAATGTCTTAGCTTGTTTTCTCTCTTGCTTCCCACGCCCAATGGATGGTTCTGTCTCTACCACACAAGGGGACATTTCGACCGAACACTGTACAGATCTGGAAGCATTACTTCTGGTCGCATTTAAAAGTACTTATTTGCCTTAGAAGAAAAGCATTATCTTCTCGGGACACAAGGGAAAGCATAACTCTCTCCTTCTTTTCTCTCTCCTTCCCTTCCTTCTGCCATTCTTCCTCCTTCCTTTTGATATTTCAATAGAGCTTAAAGCATGCATGTGCTCAGTGATGAGAATGCAAGTGTCACAGTAAAGCTGTCCTGCTTAAAAAACTTTGAGATTCTTTTAGTTGTTACTGTCAAGATTTTCCAAATCAAATGAAGAAAAGGTCCAATTATATTTTACCAACAAATTGAAAGAATTAATATAAGTTTATTTTTCTTGCTACACAAGCAAAAACCTAAATTAACCAAACTCACTATAAAAACATTTTTTAATTCTAGATTTTGGAATCTCCTCCACATATGTATACACGTAAACACAGACCATGAACTCAGTTCTTAAATTTCCAAGCATCTGTAAGCTAGAGATTTCCATATCTCTTTGCTAGATTATTATGCTAGCTAAATTGGCATATCCTCTGCCAGCTAATACTTTGTGATTTCTTCTCTTACCTTTATTATTTTCTTTCTACTCTTATTAGATTTTTCTTACTTTGCTTCTTTTTTTTCCCTAAGTTTCTGAAGGGCAAGCTTAGGTTCTTGGTTTTGGATCTTTCTTATTTTCTGAAAATTTAAAGACGTATTTCAGCTATGGATTTCCTCTACATGCTACCTTAGCTGTATCCCACAGTTTCATCTGACGTACTTTCATTATCAAGTTTGAAATAGTTCTTATATCTTTTGCTTCTTTTACAGCCCATCTATCATTTATAAGTATATTGTTTAATTTCCAGATATTGGGGTGTTCATAGGAATCTTGATATTGATTTTTACTTCAGTTCCATTGTAGTCAGAGAACATACTCTTATTATTTTAGTTATTTTAAATTTGAACATTGTTTATGACACAGTATGTATGGCATATCTTGGTGAACATACTATAAACCTGAAAATAACGTGCATTTTTCAGTCATTGAGCATCGTGTTCTATGAATTAGGTCAACATGGTTGATAGTATGGTTCAGATTATCTATGTCTTTGCTAATTTTGTTGTCTATTCATTCTATCTATTGAAAGAGAGGTGTTAAAGTCTCCTAATATGACTGTAGGATTAGCTGTTTCTTCATTTATGTCAATCTTGCTTCATATATTTGAAACTCTGATATTTGTAAATATTATGTCATCTTCAAGAATTGACCCCTTTGTCACTATTAAATATCCCTTTTTATTTCTGGGAATAGTCCTTGGTTTAAAGTTAACTTTGTTTGATAATATTAAATAATATAGCCATTCTAGCTTCTTATGCTTATTATTTATATATTTTTTCATTCATTTTTAACCTATCTGTGTCTTTATATTTTTTTTTTTAGTACATTTCAAGTACACACAACATAACATACAGTTGGGTATTCCTTTTTCCTTTTTTTTTTTTTTTTTTGAGACAATGTCCCACTATGTTGCCCAGGCTGGTCTCAAACTTGTGGACTCAAGCAATCCTCCTGTCTCAGTCTCTCAAGAGTAACTGGGATTACAGATGCATGCATGCCACCCACTTGGCGGGTATTACTTTTTAATCCAGTTTGATCTCTGCCTTCCAATTGGAATGTTTAGTCTGTTAGTATTGAATGTAATTGTTGATATGGCTGGATTTAGCTCTACAATTTTAATTTTTTTCAATTTGAATATTTGTTTCTGTGTGTCTACTCTGATTTAGTTCCAATGTGTTTCCCTGTTCTCCCATTCATTCTTTTTTTGGATTACTTAAATATTTTTTAGAATTTTATTTTATTTTCTTTGTGTTTTTATCTATACATCTTTGCATCTTTTTTTTTTTTTTTTTTTTTTGAGTTGGAATCTCACTCTGTCGCCCAGACTGGAGTGCAGTGGCCGCTCCCGGCCACCGCAGCCTCGACCTGCTGGGCTCCGGCTATCCTTTCGCCTCAGCCTTCCAAGTAGCTGGAACTACAGGCGCGCGCTACCATGCCTGGCTAATTTTTTGATTTATTGTAGGGATGAGGTCTTGCTTGCCCAGGCGGGTCTCGAACCCGCGGGCTCAGGCAATCCACTCACCTCAGCCTCCCAAAGGTGCGGGATTACAGGCTGAGCCACCGAGCCCGGCTTGCATCATATTTTTTAGTGGTTACTTTGGGATCATTTTATACATCCTTAATTTTCACACTGCATAAAGTTAATAGCATATGACTTCATGTAAAATATAGAAATCTTGCAATGCTATGGATCCACTTAGCTGCCACTCGCTCTACCCAGAATTCTTTCTGCCATATTTCACACACACACACACACACACACACACACACACACACACACACACACACACACCACACACACACACACACCACCTGCATACAATAGGAATCTTACAAGAGCATGTCACTTTTTTCTTTAACATCATATAGACATTAAAGAAATTGAGAGAGAAACAAGTTATTTATATTGCCCAGATATTTATCATTTCTGGTACTCTTAGATCATTTCTGAAGATTCAAGTTTCCATCTGGTATTTTCCTTCAGCTTGAAGAATTTCCTTTAACATTCCTGACGGTACAGATCTGTCAGTGAGCACCATGGTTTTCCTTTTGCTCTTGGTTCTTGAAGAATTTCTTTGCTAGATATGAAATTATTGATTTGACATTGTATTACTTTTCTTTCAGCCCTTTAAAGATGTCCCTCTGTTTCTATATTCCATGTTACCCCTTTTATGTACTGTCTCTTTTTTCCATGGCTACTTTCAGAATTTGTCTTTATCTTTGGTTTTCAACAATTTGACTGTGATGTGCCTACATGTGGTTTTCTTACCCTTATCATATAGAGGATCACTCAACTTCTTAAAGATGTAAATGTATATCATTCTAAAAAAGAAAATCTTTTGGCCATTATTTCTTCAAATATTTTTCTGCTGCATTCCATCTCTTCTGGGACTCCAATCACAAGTATGACATACTTTTTATGCTTTTTGATATTGTACAACAGATATGTTTATTTTTCTCAGTCTTCTTTTTTCTTTTTCAAGTTGGATAATTTCTATTGATCTATCCTCAAATTTTCTAGCTTTCTTTGTTATTTCATTCAGCTATTAAGCAGTTTCAGTGAATTTTTCAGACATTTTATCTTTCCATTATAAATTTCCATTTGGTTCTCTTTTATGTGTTTCATTTTCTGAGATTTCCTGTCTCTCATTCATTATTAGTGTATTTTCTTTCATTACAGTAGCTCCTTTAAAGACTTTGCCTGATAATTCCAACACTTAGATCATCATGGAGTTGGTGCCTATTGATTACATTTTCCCTAGATAATGCATCAATATTTTGCAGGCTTTTTGTAATTTTTTATTGTATGCCAGGCATTGGGAATGTTAAGTGCTAGAAACTCTGGATCCTATCACAGTCCCCCAAGGAGTATTATTATTGTTTTAACAGTCAGTAAACTTGGTGGGATGCCATCTGTAATCACTGTCACATCTACATGGGCCATGACTCCGATCTCAGCTCAGTCTGCCTGTGTTTGTCTTGAGCATGCAGGTCCAGGATTCAACTAGAGACTTGAAGAGAATATAGGTCTAGAACTCAGTGTTCCCTTCTCTGGCACTCTCCCTTCCACTCTCCAGCAGTCCCGGTACCCTTAGGATCCTTCCACTTGTTTCTCTGACCAGAAGCAGCTTTTTTATCCATCTTAAGTCATCTTGCACTACTGCCAGGACTGCAGTTGACCTCAGCACAGATGATCAAAAATGGAGAATTCGCCCTTGTCAATCAATTCCTCCATGTTTTACTATCCTTCAAAATCACCCGATTTTTGTTTAGTCCCTGGAGCCCTCACAATGTTGATATTTCTGTTTTGCTCATATTTTGTCATTGTTATCTATAGGAGATTCCATTTGTCAGGAACTCACACCTCCAAACTAGAAGGTGGTGTTTGGAAGTGTGACCTTCTAGCTAGTCATGTGATTTTTCATTTCTTTCTTTTCCTTACACCTAGTAACCTTTTCTCCGCCCCTGTATTATATCAGGTAGTCCTATTGCCTCTTCCTATAAAACATATCTCATTTCTGACCCTTCTCTCCATTTTCAGTGCTGTCCACTACCACCATCTTCATCTTGGACCTCTCCAATGTCCTGTTAAGCTGCCTTTCAGCTTCTGCTTTCATGCTGTATCATTTTAACTCACACAGAAGCCAGAGTGAGATAAAGTGTAAATTAGATCTTATTTTTACTCCTTTCTTAAAACCTTCCAAAAGCTCCTTTAAGACCCCCAATTTTGCCCCTGCCTTTCAGAACACATTTGATACCCTTATTCCCTAAGCTTAAGCCACACTAACATCCCTACTCTTATATAAACACACCATCCTTATGTCCAACTTAATGCCTTTTCTGCTAGCTCTCTCTGCTATCTAGAATGTTTTTGCCTCTTGTCTTTGTGTGACTGGATCCTTCTCATCACCAAGACAGCAAATCTTTTCTCCCTTTCTCATAGAGACTTTCCGCACCCATACTATATGTAATATTCCTAGTGACTCTCTATCCTCTAACTTAGCTTTATTTTCTTCATGACACTTATCATTATCCAAAAATATTTTACTTGTTTATATATTGTGTTTAACTACATGAGAATACTCTATGAGGGCAGCAACCTTTTTTGTCTTGATCAATACCATTTCCCCAGTTCCTAGAAACAGTGCCTGTTATTGAATACTCATTAAATAAAATGTGTGTTTGTTGAATACAGACATACCTTGGAGATAGTGTAGGTTTAGTTCCAGATCGCTACAATAATGCAAATATCACAAGAAGACAAGTCACATTAATTTTTTTTGTTTCCCAGTGCTTATAAAACTTAGGATTACCTTGTATTGTAGTTTAAGTGTGCAATAGCATTATGTCTAAAAAAAAGTATATATCTTAATTCAAAACATACTTTATTATTGAAAATGTTAATGATTATTTGCGCTTTCAGCAAGTTGTAATCTTTTTGCTGGTGGAGTTTCTTACCTCGATGTTAATAACTATTGATTGATCAGGGTGGTGGTTACTGAAGGTTGGAGTGATGTGGCCATTTCTTTTTTTTTAAATGTGGGTGCAATTCAGGGTTAGGTATACAAATGGCCAGGTATCCTTGCTGATGAGTTGTGTCCCACCCCCCGCCACTCCCCTGGCAGTTTCCCACTACTGCCAATCCCTTGGCAGTTTCTCAAAATAAGACATTGGAGTTTGCTATATCACCTGACTCTTCCTTTCACAAAAGATTTCTCTGTAGTATGCAATGCTGCTTGACATTTTACCCACAGAACTTCTTTCAAAATTAGAATCATTCCTCTCAAACCATGTCACTGCTTTATCAACTGATTTTATGTAATCTCCTAAATCTTTTGTTGTCATTTGAACAATGTTTGCAGCATCTTCACCTGAGTAAGTTCCATCTCAGGAAAACACTCTCTGTGCTCATGATAACTCTTCATCCATAAAAGTATTATCATAAGATTACAACAATTCAGCCACATCTTCAGCCTCCACTTCTGATTCTAGTTCTCTTGGTCTTTCCACCACATCTGCACTTACTTCCTCCACTGAAGTCTTGAATCCCTCAAAGTCATCCATGAGGGTTGGAATCAACTTCTTCAAAACTCTTGTTAATGTTGATATTCTGACCTCCTCTCATGGATCACTCATGTTCTTAATGGCATCTAAAATGGTAAATCCCTTCCAGAAAGTTTTCCCAGATCCATCAGAGAAATCATCATCTGTGGCAGCTATAACCTTACAACATATATTTCTTAAATAATTAGACTTGAAGGCCAAAATGACTCCTTGATCTATGAGCTGCAGAAAGGATGTTTTGTTAGCAGGCATGAAAACAACATTCATCTCCTTGTACATCTCTGTCAGAGCTCTTGGATGCCCAGATGCCTTGTCAATGAGCAGGAGTAAATGAAAGGAATCTTTTCTTCTGAGCAGTAAATCTCAATAGTGGGCTTAAAATATTCAGTAAACCTTGCTGTAAACTGTCGTGCTGTCACCTAGGCTTTGTTGTTTGATTTCTAGACCACAGGAAGAGTAGATTCAGCATAATGCTCAAGGGTTAAGGGCTCTAGGATTTTCAGAATGGTTAATGAACCCTGGTTTCAACTTCAAGTCACTAGCTGCATCAGCCCCTGATAAAAGAGTCAGCCTGTTCTTTGAAGTCTTGAAGCCAGGCATTGACTTTTCTCTACCTATAAAAGTCGTACATGGCATCTTCTTCAAATACAAGGCCGGTTCATCTACTTTGCAAATCTGTGGTTTCGTGTAGTCATCTTTATCAGTGACTTTAGCTAGGTCTTCTGGACAACCTGCTTCTGCTTCTTCATCAACACTTTGCTGCTGCTGCTTGTACTTTTATGGTTTGGAGATGGTTTCTTTCCTTAACCCTCATAAGCCAACCTCTGCTAGCTTCTGCCAACTTTTCTTCTTCTTTTTCCTCACCTCTCTCAACCTTCGTAAAATTTGAGAGGTAAGGCCTTGCTCTGGGTGAGCTTTTGACTTGACGAAATGTTACAACTGGTATTACCTTCTGTTCAGGCCACTGAAACTTTCTCCATATCAGCAACAAGGCTATTTCACCTTCTTTGTATTTGTGTGTTCACTGAAGTCACACTTTTAATTCTTTCAAGAACTTTTCTTTTGCATTTATAACTTGTCTGTTTGGAACAGAGGCCTCACTTTCAACCTGTCCTGGCTTTCGACATGCCTTCCTCACTAAGCTTAATTATCTCTACCTATTAAATTATTTATTATTTCTACCCAGTGTGATTTAGAGTGAGAGGCATGAGGCTCTTCCTTTCGCTTGAACAGTTAGAAGTCATCATAAGGTTATTAATTGCCATAATTTCTTTTCTTTTTTTTTAAATTTCAATATTGTTGTGTTTCAGGGAATAGGGAAGTCCAGGAAGAGAGAGAGAGACAGAGGAATGGCCAGTTGGTGGAGCAGTCAGAACACATAGACATTTTTAATTAAGTTATCTGTCTTATGTGGGTGTAGTTTGTGGTGCCTCAAAGCAACTATAATAATAACATCAAAGACGAACTATCATAGATCACCATGTATAATAAGAATGAAAAAGTTTGAAATATTGCAAGAACTACCAAAATGTGACAGACAAAAAATGAGCATATGCTTTTGGAAAAATGGTGCCCATAGATTTGCTAGATGCAGGGCTGCACAGACCTCCAATTTGTTAACCAAAAAAGCAACATCTGCAAAACACAATAAACAAAAAGCAATCTGACAAGGTACGTCTATGCTGAAGCTGCCGACTTAGCTTAACGTATGACTTCTTGAGCTCCCTTTCCTTATCTATAAAATTTGGGTATTAATACATAAATCATAGAACTATCATAAGGATAAAATAGTATGCTTAAGGAATATAACATACTGTCTGATTCATGTATGTTACTCAGAAAAATTAGCTCAATGAGAGTCACAAAAAGAAAAGACATCTAGTATGCCCTTTTTTTTTTTTTTCAGAGCAAGAAAAATGACATATTTCTTTGAGGATTATGCTGTAAGAGAAAATATTTTAGAGCTTGTAATATCAAAAATGATACTAAAAAGCTTCAAGCAGGCCTGGGGCTCTCTGCAATCTGACTGAGCCCTCTTGAACTCCTTCAATCCGCAATAAAATTTCCTTTTCTGTATTATAACATTTGTAGTGTGGAACTTATAATCTGAAATGTTATTTGGAAATGTTTGAACGGGTTTCAGACTCTGCGGTGATTGAGGCAATCACGGTCTCAGTTAACCAAAACCCATTTATCCATTAACTCGAGAGTGTGACACTCCAGTGTTAGAATACAAGAAGAAAATCTCTGAGAAAATATTGTTTTACAGTTAAATGCTTTCTAGGCTTATTTTTTCCATTGTGGTCATACTCCAGGCTAACCACCCTGCTTTTCCTCATCCACATGGCGCATCCTTCTTTATCACTGAGAGGCTTATTTCTAACTCCGTCTGTTTCTAACTGCCACAGCAGAATTCATAATTTCTTTATGCGTTCCCTCGAAGCACTTTTTCAAACATTGATTACCACATTACATTGTAATTATTTATCTATTTCTTCTCCTCTTTGCAATACTGTAAGTTTTTTAAGTAGAAAATACTCCTTGCACTCACTCCTAGTACAATTGCTAGAGCATGGTAGTCACTCAAAACAAGCACTATTTCCAAGCACTGGGAATGTAGCAGTGATAAGACAGCAGAGGCCTCTGTGCCCTCATGAACAGGTAGGAGGTGGCATGAGTGACCACCCTGACTCATAAAAGTGATACTTTTAAGAGAAGAACCCCCGGCTCCCTGAGAACATACTCCAAAGTATAATCCAAGGGCTGTTGCCAATAAGTATTCCTTAAATAAAATAGCATGTGGCCATATGAGTTTAGAGAATGTTGAGTACCAAAAATTAAATAGTTTTGTTTACTTGCAGATTTCCACTGACATAGAAAACTCTTCACCGGGGCCCACGAACGTCTCAGTTAATTGAGTCTTTCCAAATGAGACATTACTCTGCAACATTCGTTGGAACTCTCTATCTTAAGACATCCGTGGGGGCAAAAGTTCTAGCTATTTTACACAGGGTTATTGCCATTTTTAAATAGTTCAGAATCAATAAGATCTGTCTATTGCTTCAGAAAGAATAGTGCTTTTAGGGAAGACAAAGGTCATTTATTATCAGCTAAAGGTACATCATTTTATGCTCATTATTTATATTTAGATTCAAAATAACTTCCACGGAAGGTTAAATCAATGGCCTGTGGATTGGTGGATTGTGAAGTGTGTTCTGAGTTTTCTAGGCATGTCTTATATCTTTGTTTTAACTGTATAAGCTGTCTCTATGTAAAAGAGGAAATATGAAATTGATTACTGAGTGCAACTGTTCATCTATAACTCTAGGTTGTATAACATGTATAGAAAATATTGGGTTTTTTACATGGCGTAATTATTAAACTTATGTAAGTTATTTAAATTTTGAATATTGAATCAAAATAAGTAAAGGTAAAATTTTATGCAAGAAACTTATCTAAATGTTTAAAACCACTTCAAAAGGTGAGCAAGAAAAAATTTCAAATATCACACTTTCACATGAAATTTAACTTAAATGTAATTGCAATAACAGGTATAAATCTTGATGTGAACATTTAAATAATTTTAATTATATAATTACATCTGTTATGCTCATCTTTAGAATAACATTTTATCCTTGACCAATAAAAACGAATTCAAAATTAAATGTTATTTCTAAATACCAGTTTTTAAATAATTGTAAAATTAGTCTTCTGCTGTAAATACTGTTTCCTGTGTTGTGAATACTACTTTATGAAATATATGTCTAAATTAATGAGAACTAGGAGGTAAAAATACAATGAAAAGATTATTGTGTGGCTACTGAGCTAGTGGCTACTGTTCATTCTTATTCTTTTATTATTATAATACTCAGTGTGGCAAATATAAATGAGGGCGAGAAAATTGCTTTAAAAGTGGTTTTATATTTTTAAGGACTGACATAGGAAAAGAATGAAATAGAAAGGGTGTAGCGTTATCTTTCTGAATGGAGACAAAATTGAAAGCTTCAACCAAGTTAAGAGCTTTTGGAAGTAGAAAGTTAATTGTAAAACTAGCAAGTACGCTTTTTCAATTAGCTTAAAAGCAGATGCGTTAGATAACTTGGGGGGGATGGAAACATTTTTCTTTGGCATGCCTCATAAATATCAAAAAGAATCAAATAAAAATAGGCCAGCTTGCATTTGATTACTCAGATGATTGCATAGCCTAAAGGAAACTTCACAAAGGCAGAGTAAATTGTCACCATGTTCATAATTTACTATGTTGTATTTGGGTTAAATGTGTTACTGGCAAATAGTTCCTTACTACAAAAGGGCGATAAGCTACTGAAAAAGTGATGCTTTTAGTTACAGGATCAGTAGTTTCATAACTATTTCCATCCCACTTAATGTGTATTAGTGAAGAAGCAGTATAGAACATACACAGTTTTGTTAAAATCCATAAGCATGTTTAATAGTTAGTAGCAGGCCAGGCTCGGTGGCTCAGCCTGTAATCCCAGCGCTTTGGGAGGACAAGGTGAGCGGATTGCCTGAGCCTGCAGGTTCGAGACCCATCTGGGCAACTTGGCGAGACCTTATCTCTGCAATAAATAAAAAATTAGCCGGGCTCGGTGGCTCAGCCTGTAATCCCGCGCTTTGGGAGGCTGAGGTGAGTGAATTGCCTGAGCCCGTGGGTTCAAGACCCGCCTGGGCAACCTGGAGAGACCTCATCTCTACAATAAATAAAAAAATTAGCCGGGTGTGGTAGTATGCGCCTGTAGTTCCAGCTACATGGAAGGCTGAGGCGGAAGGATCACCTGAGCCCAGCAGGTCGAGGCTGCGGTGGCCGGGAGCGGCCACTGCACTCCAGTCTGGGCGACAGAGTGAGACTCCAACTGAAAAAAAAAAAAAAAAATTAGCCAGGTGTGGTAGCGCGCGCCTGTAGTTCCAGCTACTTGGAAGGCTGAGGTGGAAGGATCACTGGAGCCCAGCAGGCCGAGGCGCGATGGCCAGGAGCGGCCACTGCACTCCAGTCTGGGCGACGGAGTGAGACTTCAACTCAAAAAAAAAAAACTTAGTAGCTGTGCTCTACCTTTGAAGACTTCTCTCTGTCATAATTTCGTTTTAAAAGTTATATTATGTTTACTACATAAAAACACTGCAAGACAACAATTAAATTAACAAATATTATTGATAAACTATTATTTTCAAGCACTGTTCTAAGTACTATGAGATTTTAAATCAGTATAAGATAAATATCCTGATCGCTTGTTGCTTACAACCCAGAGTGTCAGCGTATAAATGCTTGAGGTATTAAGTGAACAGCTGAGAGCCGCCAAAGAGCAAAGTGATTAATTGCGAAATCTATAAGCAAGAGTATTTTATAGAAAAGAATGGCATGTGATACAAAATAAACTTTAGACGTAGAGCAAAGAAGAACACAGTTAATACCAGTTGGATGAGAGTGAATATTTTCATGAGACAGATAGCATAGTACTAAGAGTGAACAATGCAAGATTGGAGGAAACAGTCTGAGGGCAGTAGAGATTCTTTAAAATTGTGGTAGGAGAGATGGCACTGGAAAGAGAGCACTCTGTGGACTCCGAGAAGCAGGCTAAGACATTCGCCTCTACATCTCTAGCACCTCAGAAAGTGTCGCACTAAATATTGCTAGGTTTGAAGAAGCACATCTGAATTTCTAGAACACTTATTGTTTTAATTTGATACTAAAGTAAAAATGTATGCACTTTAGTTTGTATAAGAGTAGATATAATTGCTGTTTATTGGTGAACTTCTGGCAAAAACTAGGCACTTAACATTATAAGAACTATAACTTCCAGATAGATAGATAGATAGATAGATAGATACAAAAACTAGGCACTTAACATTATAAGAACTATAACTTCCAGATAGATAGATAGATAGATAGATAGATAGATAGATAGGTAGGTAGGTAGGTAGGTAGGTAGGTAGGTAAGAAAAGGAATGTTCAGAGAATTTGTCATTCAACTAGTTGTCTCTCGCTGCTGTGTCTGCATGTCCAGTACCTGGCACATGCCAGGCTGGAGGTACTGGACTAATTGTACAATTTTCAGTTGTCTTTAAAACGAGGTCTATCACTGCAAAATAAGTGTTTTTTTAAATCCCATACAATATTTTATATAAAAGCTGTCTTAGTAATAAATGTTTTATGTAATAAAACATCTTTATATAAAATATTTCATGGGGTTTAAAAAAACATTTATTTTGCAGGGATAGACTTAGTTTTAAAGATAATTGAAAATTGTACAATTTAGCATAAGAATATCCCTCAAAGTAAGTCCTTTTCTGTGGGATTTCTTACATTAATCAATTTCTGAAGTCTTATGGGAAAGAGTTTTTAATTAAAATTTCCAAAAAATATAAACCTGTAGAGTATAGCAGTAATTATTAGGAAGAAAGAATGCCTACTTTCTTCAAGTGTGGTAATTGCTCTATAGAATTGGATGTTTCACAAGTAATTTTACAATTTTGTTAATTAAGATTAAAGTAATTATTTCTGCCATAAGAGTGCTTTAAACTGAGAGTTTAGCTCTACTGGAAGAAAAAGAAAGGAATGTGTATAAGCTCTAAAAAGCTTTGTATGCTATTGCCAGAAAAAAAAAAGAAGAAGAAGAAACAGAAGAAAGATTTGTTAAGATGCAAAGACGAAGAGTGAAAATGCAATTCCACATTTGCCGATCGTGTGGGTAATAGAAAGCTCATTGAATAAAGCTTAAAAAAAATTCTCTTTTCCTCTCTCTAGTCCTGCTTCCTTGTTTAATTGTTCAGAATATTGGAGCCTTTTTTTTCCATTGTTAGTAAGGTGAAAAATATATACTAAGTATAGTAAATTATCTCTTGAACTGTTTCCCCATTAAAATTCTTACATTTGTCCCAGCAGGTCTTTAGTGTGGGGTCGTACCTGGTGATCTCATTAGGAAGCTTAACCATCTTGGACAGTGAAATGGCAGTGCTCTGTGGGGTGGCTCTTCCTCTGTAGACATGGGTCAAGGAGAGCTCGAGAATTACAACTCTACTGCTCTACCTGATCACTCAGTTCCCGATTTTGTTCCTTTTCTTTTAGTTGAAATTCAGATTTTGCAAACATTGTAAATAAATAGTTGGTAAGAATTGAGCTCAGTTTCCTGAACAACACACTTAAAATAGCTGCTCTTGTCTCTTGCAGTCCCATAGAAAACTTGACCAGATGCTTATGGATTCATTTATTCCATCTATCATCGTCGCATTGAAAATTATCCCTTAAAGACTATAAAGTTACTTTACTTTTTAAGATACCAGAAAATCAGGCTTATAAGGAGTTTGCACCTAAAAGGCAAAAAGAGATAGCCAAACGTGTCCTCAAAGAAACTGCTTTCTCCAAAAATATAAATAAATAAAAAGCAGATTAAAAAATCAATTATAACAAAATCCAATACTCCTATCAGGAGACCTTCTGTATCATGTCAAAACAAGAGGGTGGGCCTACAAGTATAAACTCTCTGATATAATTTATGATGTTGTTTTTTTTTTGAGTTGAGGTCTCATTCCGTTGCCCAGGCTGGAGTGCAGTGGCACACTCGCAGCCACCCCACCATCGACATGCTGGGCTCCAGTGATCCTTCCACCTCAACCTTCCAAGTAGCAAGAACTACAGGTGCATGCTACCACGCTCGGCTAATTCTGTTTATTTATAGTAGAGACAAGGTCTCACCAAGTTGCCCGGGCTGGTCTCGAACTCGTGGGCTCAGGTAATCCACTCGTCTCGGCCTCCCAAAGTGCTGGGATTATAGGCTGAGCCACCGAGCCCAGCCTAATTTATGATTTTAAGGACAGAATGAAGATTTCCTCTTGATGATTTGCTCTGCCCTTTATCAGAAAGGCATGCGTCTACCTTCAAACTTCTAGTATAAATATACTTGCCTTTAAAAATTACTGGAGAGCTGGGCGTAGTGACTCACACCTGTATTCTCAGCTACTTGGGAGGCTGAGGCAGGAGGATCACTGGAGTCCAGTAGTTTGAGACTGTAATGAGCTATGATCAAACCATGGCCCTCCAATGTGGGTGACAGAGCAAGACCCCTGTCTCTAAAAAACAGTAAAAATTACATTAACATGATTTTTCAAAGCTCATTATGAATAAGCTAAGAATTTCCTTCTGTGGTGTATTTTATGGCTAGACTCTTTTTTTTATGTTATATAACTAAGGTTATATGATCATACTTTAGCAAAGAAGTGTACTACTTTTTCCTCCTTCTGATAAATAAGTACATTTGGAGCAAAAATGATACCAGGAAGTCAAATATATTGTAACTGCAGTGAACAGCGCAAGGGAAAAGAAGAGCAGACGGTAACAGAAACCACAGGGGAAAGTGTGGGGGCAGCCGCAGCAAAAGTTAGATCCTGACTCAGTAAGAAAAACACATGCTGGAAGCAAGCATTTTTTAAAGTTTACCTTCCTACCCACTTTCATGTCTTCAGCTATTTGGTTGGTTACAAAACCGTGTGCAGTCTAATCTACACTTTCATCATAATTTCCTTTTTTTTTAAACCTAGAACCTCGTTATCATTAGTTAGGAATCTTGTTCTGTGAGCATCCTTGCATTAATCACTGTCTCCCTCTAGTGCGAGTACAACATGTTTCATAGTTTGCCAAGAATCATCATTTGTAATAACTCTTCCCCACTGATATGCATGGGAATAAAGGATATAGACAAAAAGTTGAAATGCATCCCCACTGGTGTATTTGGAATCCTTTCCTTCCAGGTTCAGTAATCACATGGAGAGGGAACCAGTTAGTCTGGCCTAAAAAGACTAGGTTTGACTTTCTGAACTATGACTTTGTTGTGTTGGAATGTGAAAGCATACTTTTCAAAGGCAGGAAGGATGCATTTTTTAGGAACTTCACCAATCAAATTGTAACATAAATTACCAGACATGATACTCAACCCTAGGTTAGAGAGGATAGAAGAGTGTCACAGAAAGAAGACCTTTGAGGAAGTGCTCAATAATGTATAGGCAAGAGAGTTAGAATAGTAGTAATGGCTTAAATTATATGTCAAATATATATGTGTAGATGGATTATGGATAAAAGACTGTGTGTGTGTGTGGATGCACATACCAGACACTTACAACATTGATATTATATCACTAGGAAATAGGACACAAGGCACGCTAAGTAAAAAACTTATCTTTCTTATGGTGGAGCACTACACATCCCAATAAATATAGACTTCATTTTTCAGCATATTTTGTAATCACGTTTCATGAGCACATTCTCATCTATGTCCGTTTATATTCACTAATGCATTAAGTTATTTCCCTGGTTTTTATTACTGTATCTAACCTCTTTCTTGCTTAGAACTTATCAAAAATTTTGACTACAAATTTATTTATATCATGAATAGATTGAAAGTTGCACAAAGGCAGAAATCATGCCAGTTTGCTCATCCATGCATACTTAGCATTTAGCCTATGGCCTGGCTCATAGACGAATACAGTATTTGTTGACTAGAATGAACACACACATTACACATACAGCACTCCCAATGTTTATAGTTATCACTGTTTATCCAGAGTAATTAGTTCTGGTTATAAAGAGGCAAGAAACAGCTGTGCTGGTACTTTCAAGGTAATATCCTCAAGATTGTCCATTTTCTTGGCTGCTTTCTTTACAGTTAGCAGCAATGCAGCATGAGTGAGGGAGGCAGACAGCCAGAGGACACATACGTATCTGCCACCAACCAGTTGCTTGATCTGGGCATGTTACTTTGTCTCTCTGTGCTTTCACTTCCTCATCTGTAAAATGAGTTAATGATAGTACTTATCGCAAGGGAATTAATGAAGAGCAAATGAGTTAATACATGCACATTAACTAGAAAAGTACCTGGGACACAACAAGCTCTCAGTACATAATGGCTCTTCTATAATTATTATTATTGTTATGGAAACTTACTCAGTTCATGGATTGGATTCTACTGTGGTGACATATGGCCTACAAATCTCAGTGGTTCAACTTAAAAGCGTTTTTCCATGCACACTACATGTCTACCATGGGTTTGTAGGGAAGTTCTGCCCATTGAAGTCATTCAGGGGTACAGAATGACAGCGACTCCATCTCAATGCCTGTTTTCCTGACTACTACAGTGGAGGGAAGGGAGCATGGCAAATTGTACACTGACTCTCAGAGCTTTTGTCTGGAAATAGCTCACTTCTGCTCACATTTTACAGTCGTATCAGCATGACTAATTTTGAAGGAGATGGGTGGCACAATTCTACCCTGTACCCAGAAGGAGGAGAGGGTAGCAATTTATTTTTTTGGTTGTTTTTTAATTTTTTTAAAAATTTCAGCAGCTTTATGGGCACAAGCGATTTTTGGTTACATAGATGAATTATACAGTGGTAAAGTCTCGGCTTTTAGTATACCCATCACCCTAATAGTGTACATTTTACTCAGTGGGTAATTTTTCTTTTTTTTTTAATTCTTAATTTTAAAGACGTGGGGTACAATTCAGGGTTAGGTACACAGATGTTCATTATGCAGGTACTCTTGTTGGTAAGGTGTGCCCACCCCCCTCCCCTGGCAGTTTCCCACTACGGCCAATCCCTTCCTTATAGTATTATGACAGTTGTTCAAGGTCCGCTTATGAGTGAGAACATGTGATACTTGGTTCTTTGTTTCTGTGATAGATCATTCAGTATTATAACTATCAGTCTGTCAGCCAGAATTTGTGTTTTTGCTTAAACTTGGTGGATTAGAATTCATGCACAGGAGGTCTGACCTCAGTGATGACCACCAGTTTTTCAGCCAAACGGAAATTAAAGTTCCCATGTGTGTATTTGGTAGAATATTCCTTTGTTTCGTTCACTTTTTCCTTGGTTCCTTTGCATAGTTTTTGTAACTAAATATCAGATAAGTAATTGACATTTTCAGAAATGCATTACTGGGTAAATTCCATTTTACCTCTGCCTATGAAGGTACTCCATCCTGTGGGGATGGGGGGAACTTTAAGGAAGATCACATGGACTCTCAAGTTGAAACTTTAATTTTAAAAAAATTTTACTGAAAAAGTTATGAGTGCCTAAACCCTAGTTATGCTAAAAAGGACACCGAATTCCATTTAATGAGCAGCATTACATCAGCAGTAACATTGATTGTCACTCGTCCCTTATTAAATTCTGAGTGTTTAGCTGCTCTTTTCTAGCAGTTACATACTGTACTCATAGAACCTCACTCATGAATAAAACATACATGATACTCAACATTTCTATAGTCAGGCATTAAAGGTACAAAGTTGTAAAGGTCAAAAAAGAAGTGCTCAGTCATACATAGGCAAGAGAGTCAGAACAGAGAGTCAGCACTTAGGGCGTTGCATGAAAGTCTCAGAGCAGTCAAGGCATACTGACCTCAGTGGGCATATCATGGGGAAATTAGGATTTGATCCAGCTCACAAGTTATTAACAGCATTCACATCTACAGTTACTCTTAGAAACATTATTATTATTACTATTAGTGTAGTTTTGTTCTGAGGTGGCTCATGTTGCAGAAGAAAATGGCAAAGAACTTCTTGTGTTGAAATATTAAATAGAAGGAGTAATGGAGGAGCAGTTTAAAGAAACAGAAACTGTGTGCCTTATACGGATGAATTCCAGAGGGAAGACAGAGTGAAGAACATGCAAGATAAAGGGAATGCGTGATATAGTGATATGGCTGGAATATTTCCTCAGTGCTAAGAATATTGTTGAACACAGAATGGTAGCTCAGTCGATGTGTTCTTGAATGAAAATGTAGAGGGAAATAAATGAATAGAAGTTTGAACAGGAAACAAGCGATGATAGCCTAGATTGGTAACCAGGCGCAGGTGCCAAATATAAGGGTATTGGAATATATACCTTCTGTGGAGGTGTTATTCTGCCAGAAAGAAACCTCTAATGAATCTTGACTTGATGGTAAAAAGTATTATTGATCAGACAAATGAGGATACAAGTGGAGACTTGTTTATATACTCTCTATTTTAGTTCATTCAGGCTGCTGTAACAAAATACAGGTTGAATATTCTTTATCCAAAATGCTTGAGATAAGAAGTGTTTTGTATATTGGATTTTGGAATATTTACATCTATATGAGAGATCTTGGGGATGGAACCCCAGACTAAATGCAAAATTCATTTATGTTTCATATACAACTTATAAACATAGCCAGGTAGTAATTTTATATAATATTTTCAATAATTTTGTGCCAAAAACAAAGTTTCTATTAAATACTTAAGTGTGGATTTTCCACTTACTTGGCATCATGTCGGTGCTCAAAAAGTTTCAGATTTTGGAGCATTTGGGATTTTCAGATTAGGAATACTGAACGTGTGCCATAAACTAGTTAGCTTATAAACAGCAGAAATTTATTTTTCACAGTCCTGGAAACAAGAAGTCCAAGGTCAAAGGCCCAGCACATTTGGTATCTGGTGAGGGCCCCACTTCCTGGTTCAGAGATGAGTGCCTTGTCACTGTGCCGTCACACAGTGGAAAGGGGACAGGCTCTCTTGAACCTGTTTTTAAAGGCACTAATGCTACTCATGAAGGCACTTCCCGTATAACGTAAGCACCTTCCAAAGACTCCAGCCTATAATACATCACCTTGGGGGGTTATGAATTTTGGTCACAAACATTCAGATCATAGTACTCTATAACAGTATTTCTACACATTTTATTTTTCAGAAACTGCTTTATGAAAAATGTAATAAAAACTGTAGACCTCTCCCCCAAAAAATACACTTACACATATCTGATAAAATTTTGTATGCCACTTTAGAAGTTTTGTGTACTCATAAAAGTCATCCACTGGCTAGCGATGAGTACCTCATATTTCTTTTTAATAATGGGAATGTTACATTTAATAAGTCATATAGGAAAACAGATTTCCAGAAAAAAGTATACATCTCAAAACCAGAAATTCTACAAAGAATAATTTTCAGTCTTTATGGGAAGCTTTAAAATATAATTATGAAAGTACAGTAGAAAATGCCAATGGAAAAGATGCCACTGTGAGTGAAAAACGTGTGCCCAAAAAATGGAGCGAAGAGCACAGAAGTGCAGCGGAACAGCACAGAGCTCTGAGGTAGATATCACAGGGACCAAAACCTCAGAACAAGCTGAAGGGTGGCCTACAAACCTAATGTAGGTCCTCTGCCAGGTCCTACCATTTTAAAGGGCATCGCCAGATACCTGGTAAAAAGGCAGTCTTCCTCTGCATTGATCCTTGAGTACAAGGCAGAGGTAAGGCATTGCTTTACTTTGCCTACAAAGTTCACGGTTGCCCCATAATCAACCTCTCACGAACTTCCTCTAGTTGCATCAGTTCTTTTCTATGCTCGCTTTTCCCTCTTCTCCATCCATAAGGAACATGACTCCTTCCAGAGTATACAAGGCCAGATCCACAGGGATCCTTATGCCTGCCCCCTGTGGATCAGTCCAACTCCACATTTCTAGGGAACTCATTGGTTAGGGTTTTCAGGCAAGTCAGCGTGGAGCATCTATGAAACAAACCAATGTTTTCGTTGCTAGTATTGACCATCTGTCTATCAGTTAGTGATATATTTTCAGAAAATGCCCCTTTCTGCTAAGTTTGAGAAAGGGAAAAATAAAAGGTCAGAGTGATGAGGAGGCTAGGAAAGCACTTCCTGAAGATAACACAGAAGGTACTGCTGACTCACTTTGTAATTTCAGAGGGGCCATTCCCATCACAGTCTTAAGTAAGTGATGTGCGTAGGGTTGGCCCATAGCTTGGAGATTAACAATAATTTGAGAAGGTGATACAGTGAAAGAATATTCTGAATACCTATTATGATTTTATCGACAGTCAATTCCACACTATATTTAAATTAGAGTAGAACAAGCATGGTTCAGAAAGAATAGAAAGTTATTTAAAAGAGTTTCTCTGTTCAAATGCTTAAAAAACCCAATTATAATCAAAGGTTGACTCTCTACTGAGATAATAATTTTCACATAGATAATGAAGAAAGTGTCAGATGATCAGAGAGGAAATACCCCAATTTTTCACTATCCCCCATACCAAAAAAAGGAAGGGAAGATGGATTTTTTATTTTGGCAACTACAGATCAATATTTTTTGTTTAATTACTTGTACTTTAATTTTGTACCATGAACCTGGAAGTATATTATTTATTTGTTTTATTTACATACAGACTTTTTTTCAGTCTGAAAAGATAAAGGAGAAAAATAATTTAAAGTAGAACAAAACACAGTAAGACTAGTCTACAGTGAACAGGATATTGGTAGATTTTAAAGTTAACCACAATTAATTTTTTAAAGTAGACATGACAGAATACAGTTTTTCCAAATCACAATTTAAACTATGTGATGTTGGAAGAAAGTATGACTTGCATTGAGATGCATAATTTACTCTGTCATCTATTTGCTGAACTTGGTTGATAGCCAATAGGTACATGTGTCTTTCTAGATCAGGAAGGAATGAGAGGGCAGCCAGAGCTGCACACCAACTCTCCTGCACGTCCTCCTCCCCGACAAGAAACAGAGGGAAGTCATAGATCTCTAATCATTTGCCCTCCCAGGGCCATCCCTGACCTCAGTCGTCTCATAGGCAATATTCTCCACCACCAGAACTCAGTAAATATCGCTGGCTGAGAGTTGGTACATACTTCCCATGACAGAAATTAATCCTGAGAGAAGGAGCCAAAATTATTTTTTAAGCTGAGTTGTTTGAGGAGCAGAATTAGTGAAGGAAAAGTTTGGTTTTCATCATGAGAAGTAAGTAAAGATTTGTATAACTTTATTATGTGTCAATATAGAAAATTTTACATGTAATGAAGTCTTGTTATAGTGAGAACTTTTTTAATTAGTCCACTAATTTAAAAACTCCACTTGGTCCTCTCTTTACCTGGTTTGGGTTCAGGTACCCTTATTAGTGTTCTATGCCCCATCCCCCGGCAGTGACCTGTTACTGCCAATCCCTCTCATATGTAGTATTATAATAAGTGTTCAGGGTCCACTTATGAGTGAGAACATGCAGTTTAAGAAATGAGACAGGGCCAGGCACGGTGGCTCAAGCCTGTAATGCTAGCACTTTGGGAGGCCGAGGCGAGTAGATTCCCTGAGCCTGCGGGTTTGAGACCAGCCCAGGCAACTTGGAGAGACCTTGTCTCTACAATAAATCAAAAAATTAGCCGAGTGTGATAGTGCACACCTGTAGTTCCGGCTACTTGGAAGGCTGAGGCAGAAGGATCACCTAAGCCCAGCAGGTCGAGGCTGGGGGTGCTGTGAGCATGCCACTGCACTCCAGCCTGGGCAACAGAGTGAGACTCCAACTCAAAAAAAAAAAAAGAAAAGAAAAAGATAAAGAAATAAGACAGTAAGTCCTCATATATCCTTTACCCAGTTTGCCCCAATGGTAACATCTTGCAAAACCACTATCCAGTATCACAACCAGGATTTTCTAACCAGATAGTTTGCTTTTTTTTGCTATTGAGTTTTGAGAATGCTTTATATACTCCAGATACTAGTCTTTTGTCAGAGACATGGTTTGCAGATATTTTCTCCAACTTTGTAGCATGTCCTTTTATCCTCTTAACATGTTCTTTTGTAGAGAAAATGTTTTAAATTTATATGAAATCCTCTTTACCAATGCTTTCTTTGATGGACTGTACTTTTGATGTGAAGTCTAAGCGCTCTTTACCTAATCCTAGTTCCCAAAGATTTTCTCCCTTTTTTCCTAAAGTTTGCATAG
>CAUYQG010102390.1:0-21731 GCA_963574415.1 Tarsius wallacei
CAGCCTTGACCTGCTGGGCTCCAGCAATCCTTCCGCCTCAGCCTTCCATGTAGCTGGAACTACAGGCGTGTGCTACCACGCCCGGCTAATTTTTGATTTATTGTAGAGATGAGGTCTCGCCAAGTTGTCCAGACGGGTCTCGAACATGTATATTGTTTTACTACTCAGCAAAACCTTTCAAGATAGATAATAGCTTTATTTTATGGATGAGGAAATGGAGACTTAACAGAAGTCAATTTGACCCACAATTAAAATGCATGTCTTCTGATGTCATGTCAGAAACTCTTACCAATAAATTCATTGCTGTGATCTCACTATATTAATACATGCCATTCCCCAAGGCTTTGGCTATTCATTGTTTGGGCCACTAGATGATGAGCAGGGTTGTGGGGGAGCAGGACTGCAGCATTGGGTGAGCTTAGACCTGTAGGGTAGGAAGTGAATGATGGCTTGGTGGAAAGGGAGAGGAGCTGAAAGTTGGGCTTGGCCAGCTTCCACTTTTGGATTGGAGAAGAGAAGGGATTCTGTTGTCATCTTGGCTTCTTTCAATTTAATGATCGTTTAACTCTATGAATGTGTTTGGCTTTTACATAGGTAGGAGGGGATCTCTTAAAAAGATCTGAATATATTTCTCTCTTCAGTATTTTTGGTGGTGCCTTCTTGGATTTGATGAATAGAGTTCCCATTTTCTTTCTATATTGACTCATATTTAGCATTAAAAAATACACACTAGTCTATTTTCTTAAAACCCTACTGTATATTTTTTATACCAGCATTTTAGAAGTATATGTTTGTTTCCTCTTTGTGTAATTCAAGCATTCCTTACAAAGGTAGTCCCCAAAATAAATAAAAATGGAGACTGAAAAATAGGAAGCCAGATATGTATTGGAGAATGGGAAAATGCTTAAGAAATTTTAACATTTTAAGACTAATTGACATGAGCATCAGCTATGATCCATTTGTAGCTCAATAACTCTATCATGTATCCCCAAAGCACAAGCATCCATATCTGCCACCCTTTGCTCATAGGGTAAACAGCCTTTAGTTCCGTCAGTACTTACCATTTGCAGAAGGTGAGGTAATTGCACATTTAACAATAAGGTTAAATCATAATTCAAGTTTACAGGCTTTTTAAAATTAGTAAAATGGAATACTTGTTTAAAAGTTGATAATCTGGGGTTTTAACTTCCCAGTTGGTAAACTACTGGTTTCTCAATTTTCAGCATCTGTCAGCATCTGAAAATTTTTGCATGATAAAATGTGTGAATCTGTATTTATTCTTTATAATTATAGGATTGTATTGATCCTTGTAGGCTAATCAGAATATGAGAGGTTATAGTTATTTAATAATTTAATTATTTAATGTTTACTTATTACATTGTTATTTAAATATATTACTTTATGTAATATTTCCTTTCGTAGGTGGTTTTAGAGGTGGACGAGGAGGTGGGGGTTTCAGAGGAGGAAGAGGGGGTGGTTTCAGAGGTGAGTATTACAAAGGTCTTTAAATGGCTGCATTTTTAGAACTGATACTGTCTGAGATTTTCTCTTTTTAAGTTTATTTTCTCTCAGCAAGTATATAGAACATTGTGGTGTTCTTCGCTTAACCTAATTATGGCTTCGTTTTATACTCTTTACTTTTTCCTTTTAATTTTTTCAGCTACTTCTAATTTATTTTACTTTATTAGTAATTTGAAAAATAAAGGTGTAATGTGAATGACAGTTAAATTTGGTAAAGTGTGTTGACCAAAGATTACAGGAACTAATGCTGATTTTAAACTTGAGATTTGGGTAATAATCCATTTTCTGTGCCCTTAATATTTAAATTTTCTCTTAATCAGGGAGAGGACATTGAGTGTAACAGTTGACCGACTTCACCAGTTGACTTCTGCATTAACCTTCGTGGCCTACTTCTACTCTGGAATGGAAACTTCTTTCTTGAGCAAGTCTTGAAGATCTTGGTCATTTTATGACATTGGATCTAAAATGTTAGCATCATGCAAAGCACAACAGAACAGTCAATTTTGCTCTAAAAGAGCATGAACAAGTCTTTCAATGTTTTGTACAGTGGCTGGCACTCTGTGGGTGCTTAATGGAAAGAAATTTTCGTTTGAAGCATATTAGAATTTTTAAAATAAAATGTTTTATTCCTTTAAGTTATTTAGAGTGTGTTTATTAACCAAATCTATTTTTTTGAAGTTAAAAAGAACAACAAAATCTTAAATCCAGTGGATTGCAGATTGAAAAAAAGGATTTGTTTGCATATATTACTGATATTTTTAAAAATACAGGCTACTTGAGCAGTGTGTTATGATTATTTACAAATTAATACCCTCTTTTGCCTTTTATATGCGAGAACATTAATACCCTTTGATGTATTTCCATTGTATTTTCTTACATAAATTAGAGTTAGTAAAGCAGTTTCTCTGATTAATTAATTAATAAGCAATTAATAATTGATTTTAAAATTAATTATTAAGCAATTAATAATTGATTTTAAAATTTAAGTCTTATGAATCTATTAAATTTGGCATAGCCCTGTTCAAGTGAAAACACTAGTTCAAGAAATGTCTAAAGAACCATTTACTTTTTCTCATGCAGCATAGATGGAATATTAAGTTTTATTAGATGTTTTTATATTACTTTTACTTTTTTTGAGGGACTCTAAAGGGCTAAGATGTTATTCACCATAAGTAAATACATGATTTTCTTCTAAATGTCTTAGGTAGGGATGTTCAAAATAAAATTGGTTTCGGTCACCATTGCTAGGGTAAAGAAGTGACCATAGTAGCAAGTTAGAATTCATGATAAGGAACCATTTGCCCTGCCATTTGTTTTTTCTCTTACTGCACATGCTACTTCTCAGAAGGAATGATGCTTGCATATCATTTGTTAAATTTTCTAACATACTTGATTAACCCTTGAATGCTCATTTTAGTATAGCAGTACAGCCTATGTCAATACTTGAGTTTTTCTTACCCTTCTTGATTAATGGAATTGCAGTGGGATTAATAATATATATAGGCTTTAAATGTGATTAATAAATATATTGAAAGTAACTTTTTTCACAGGATGAGGTAATGGTTATACTTTTATAACTTGGGAAAGAAGGTTGTAAAATTTGAGGGATAGAATTTTTGTTGAGTGTTAGGGCCAGGGTTCTTGCTTTTGGTTTGTAAAAGACATTAGCACCAGGAGGACGATGTCATTGTCCCAAGGGCGAATAATAGTGCAACATTTCTATATATATGTATATTTTTAACATTAAAACTAAAATGGCAGTGATGGAAGTAATGCATAGATTGGTAGACAGGCCACTTGGGGATTTACCCTAGGTATATCTTTTGGTCATTGGCCATCTTTAAGCTTTAATTTCCATGTCTTTTCCCTTTTTTCCTTATAGTGTAGTTCTTTCTGGGTTTCCTCTGGGGCATTTCATTTTGAGTCAAGTTTACATGTATTTCTGATCCTCGGCCGAATATAGCTTTTCTGTATCACTCATGAAGGAAGCATGAAAAAGCAGTTTGAATGTATCTGCCTCATATCAAAATCAGAAAGCTGGCTATCTTTGTAATTATTTTTCATTTTCTAGAAATAATTATTTCTGAAAAATTTTAAGTGAATGCTGCAACTGGGATAAGCTATTACAGAAGAGGAAGGGAGAGTGAACCAGAGCAAATGTAAAGTTTTATTTTGCATACTGAATGAAAGAAAAAAGCAAGAAAGAAATGACTTAAAACCCAGTAAGGCATAGATTTTTAAAAGAGTGATTTTTCTCACAGGTATTATGCCAGTTGCTTTATGGTTGTTTGTAAGTAGTTTTTTATTATGGGATACTGATGAAATTCACTTTACTAGAAATTAGAGTGTGATTTTATAAAAATTTGGGTACTGGTAGTTATATGAGTTTTGGGACAGAACTGAGGCAAAAGGGTACCTTGGATCCCTTTCTCCTGTGCCGTTCTAAGATTCATAAAATTAAATGCGATGGGTTAATAAAGCCCTCTAGTGGTTCTGCTGTATGCTTACACTGTTAACTTTGGTGCATCTAAGCACCTGTTAGGTTTTATCGATACTAGCAAATTTGTTGAGAATCAGATTTTCATCTGTTATAAAGAATATAGAAGAAAAAGTAGCAAGGGTACCTTATTCTGACAATACATGTTTATGTTAGAGTAACTCATTTTCAGGTTGTAACATGATAATCCAGAGTATTATTACCATTACAATATAAATGTTTAAATTCAGATACCTTGCTGATACATGCTGTGATTACTATAATCAGATAACAAATTAATCATGCATATAAAACTGTAGGGTAAATTAACTGGGGTAGATAGTAGAGTTGGTCATGTTATATCCATGCTATGAAATATATAGTTATTAGTAACTAGTTATTAATAACTTAGTTTAGATTTATTGACCTGGAATTTATAATATGGCTTTAGGGAAAAACAAGTTGCATAACGTTTACACACACACATTATATATTTCCTTATATGTATTTCCTAATTTTTGTTTTAAAAAAAAAGTGGCTGGGTGTTCATGCCTATAATCAAAGTACTTTGGGAGGCCAAAGTGGAAGGAGAAGATTGCTTGAACCCAGGACTTCAAGATCAACCTGGACAATATAGACTTAGTCTCTACAAAAAAAAAAAAAAAAATTAGCTGGGCATGTTGGTATGCACCTGTAGTCCCAGCTACTCTGGAGGCTGAGGCAGAAAGATTGCCTGAGCCCGGTATGTCAAGGCTGTGATGAGCTTGATTATGCCACTGCATTCTAGCCTGGGCAACAGGGTGAGACCTTGAATTAAAAAAAAAAAAAAAAGCAGAGGAAGCATCAAACCCTGTATGAATATATGTTAATATAAGCAGAGAAAAGTATAAGAAAGGTTATACACCAGACAATATTGGCATCTTTAGGGGAATGAGACTTGGAGGTTGCTTCTTTATCTCTAATATTTAAATTGCCAAGAAAAAAAGGGAATTGAAATGGAAAAACTCGAAGGGTCAACAGAAAGCAGGAACCTTAACTGAATAGTTTTAGAGGACTAAGGCTGGTTTTTAATTTCAGAACTGATTTTCAGCAGAAATCAGTTAAATCAGCTCCTGCACTGATTTTCTGAGTTTGTTTTATTAGGATGTGTGTACTTGATAATCTCCTTAGATACAATTTGTGCCCAAATTGGCTAAATTGTGTGTTGCTTGATATTTATTTATTTTTTTTACTAATAAGCTTTTCCCTTATTCTGGGAATTAAAATTCTTTTCTCTAGCCCAATTAAAATTGTTAAGGGAGGGCTTCTATGAAAAGGCCCTTCTTTGAATTCTCTAAGTGGAAATGATTGGTCCTGAGAAATCTTTCCTCGGCAACTCATAGAACAGTTCATAATTATTGGAGGCTTATTATGAAGGCTGTCTCGATATCTTCCCTCCAAAATGCTAAAGAATTATTTAGGCAACAGTTCAGACTCTAAAAATGAAGATGGCTCGGTCTTTTCGCAGACTGAACACAATATTGTTGCAGCTTACTTGATTATGGCAGGTATGGATGTTTAATTATTAGCGGTTATCTTGCTTTAGAATGGGTGAAGAAAAGCAGGTTCTCAGCATAAGCCTATAGAAAGAGCATGTATTGTTTCAAGTTGCATATTTGCCAGCCTCAGTAATCACAGATCTGGAGTTGGCTTGTTCATGTGGTGAATGAAGTTGATAATACTCTTTCAGGGCTGTAAAAATCACAGAGAAAGTAGGTGAAAGAATAAATGATAGCATTGTTAATGGTGTATCATGTCACAAGCTATTTTGATTTTGATAATATGAGAGCAGTGAGGTGGCGCTAGGAATGGTTACAATGAATACTTCTTTTTTTAAAAACTTCCTTATATTTGGTTATTACATTGTCAAGTTTTTGCTGGGGAAGACGTTGCACCGTGGCAAAAATTTACTTTTGTCTCATTTACCATACTCATACATAATTTGCGTATTTATGTTCTTGGTGGTAAAAATCGAGCTGAAGATTGAAAGATTCTGGAAAGAAAATTAAAAGTCCTAAAAAGACACAGCAGTGTATGTTGCTATTGAGGATGGAGTTTGAAAATTCAGCTGGTTCCTGAATGTGATATTGGAAAACTTCTAAGCTGTGGAATTTTTAGTGTCTGCAATTGTGAGCAAAGTTCCTGTATCATTTTATATTTCCATTTTCTTATCTGTAAAAAAAGAGAAGAATAAGTTACTTGTCATGATTGTTGTAAGGAGTAAAATTAAATGACACAAATGCACCTAAATGACTTATGTAATAGGTGTTGGATAAACATGTTTCTTTCTCTATACTATACACACTCCTAAGGCAGATATTGGATTAATAGAAGGGCTTGTTTGCAGAAAAAAAGGGATAGGGGAAATGACAAGGAGTTATCTTTTTTTATGTATTGGTTGAATTGTGCACCTTTAATATTGAGCAGTCAATATTAATTTCAGACTATGTTCAGTAACAATCGTTAGAAGTAACTCATGTTGGGTTCATTATTTTGGGGGTTGACTTTTACGACAAATTTCAAACACTCAGAAGTAGAGTGAAAAGTATAACTAGCCTCCTACATCCAGTTTATTCTTTATAATTGTTTAATTTTCGTCTTATAATTTAGAGTATCCAATTAGAAGTTATGAGTTCCTCAGTTAATTTTAGTGACATGTTAGCAGGTTCACTTGAATATCTCTTATGGTAAGTACTCAACAAGTTCTATTTTCTATTTAATTGTTTCCTTTTTGCAAAAAAATGAGAAGACTCATAACAATTATATGGAAATAATTTGTATACAAGTATTTGGGTTAGTTCATTTTTTTAGATGACCCAAAACAAAACAAAAATCACCAGAAAACAACAACAACAAAAAACTATCCTTTTTAAATCTGGTTACAAAAGTAGCATGCAGAAAATGTTCTATCTAGTTTTTATCTCTATAATAGCAATAATAGTAATCTTACTGTTAATGTTGTGATCTGAATCTTTGCTCTATGCCAAGAGCTCTTCTAAAACCTTACAAGGCACAAAATAATTAATCTCTACAGTAATTCAATAAGTTACTTTTCAGTCTTATTTCCCCAGTTTATACAAATGAAAGGTGTAAGAAACTTGCCCAACACACACACTTGCCCAACACATCTACTAAGTGGCTACTTAGGACTTGAAACGGGCAGTTTGGTTCTAGAACCCCAAGAGTTGGTTTAATCAAGGTGTACCAAGAGTTTGTGTTGTTTGTGTTTTTGGTAGGTAGCTGAACTGAAGGGAACATATCTCACCTCATTATGCTTCTGTTCTGCCCCTGTACCAAGCGTCTGTTGTTCTTTAGATCCCCTATTTTCCTCCTTGAACAAATTTAGACCAAAGTTGAGTGTGGTGGCTTTGGGAGGAGAATGCTGAACTCAGGAGCCTGAACAACATGATGAGACCTCACCTCTACAAAAAATTTTTTGAAAATTAGCCAGGCTTGGTGGTGCACACCTTTAGTACTAGCTACCTGAGAAGCTGAGGTCAGAGGATCACTTGAGTCCAGAAGGTTGAGTCTGCAGTGAACTGTGATCATGCCATTGCATTCCAGCCTGAACGACAGAATGAAACCCTGTCTCAAAAAAATCAAAAACAAAAACAGAAAACTATTGAAGAAATGAGTTGAAGTGAAAGCATTTATTTCATTTGTTACTTCCACCAAGAGCCCATTTAAATTTTTCATTTTTGATTTAATTTTAATTTAATCTTCCATTTAGCTCTTAGCTCCTACAAACTTACCAACTTCCAAGCAACAGATATTCTGTTAATTTAGTATGCTTGAGCACTCTCCCTTTCTCCATTACAGGCTGGGAGGCAAGAGGGCATGGTGAATTTAATAATCTGAAATAAATTCCTTTTGGATGAATTGTAAAATGGTGAAAGCCGGGGCTAAAGAATATGGCTGAGTACCAGGCAATGAAGAACCACGAGAGCCATAAAGGTGATAGGGAGTCACTGAAGGGTTCTGAATGGGAGTGACATGATCTGATTCATTTTAGAAATGTGCCATAGCGGTAGCAAAGCACGTAGGAGGGCATTACAGTGATCCTGAGGAGGGAGTAATGGCAGTGAGGATAGAAAGAAGTTAACTCAAGAGCTAGAAGGGGCTGGGTGTAGTGGCTCACGCCTGTAATCCCAGCACTTTGGGAAGCTAAGGCTGGAGAATTGCTTTAGCCCAGGACCAGCCTAGACAACAGTGAGACCTTGCCTCTACAAAAAGAAAAAAAAAATCAGCCAGGTGTGGTGTCGTGCACCTCTAGTCAAGCTACTCAGAAGTTTGAGGTGGGAGGATTGCCTGAGCCTAGGAGGTTGAGGCTGCGGTGAGTCATGATCTGTGCCGCCGCACTGGATAGGGGAGAAGGAGAGGGAGTATCAAAGGCGACCCCCAGGTTTCTTTTTTGTGGTACTGTCTGTCAAGATCAAATCTTGACAATACCTGGGGAAGAACAGGTTTGGGTCAGGAGGAAAAGTCTGAGTTCGGTTTGAGAGATGTCCGATAAAAAGCTGGGCACATGGGTTTGAATATTATGAGACTGATCTGAAAAGTATCAGCATATGTCCTTGGATATGAAGAAATCTCTCAGAGTATTTGTTAATGTGAGAAGAAAGGGGTCTAGGACAATGCACATATTAAATATGGTAGAGATGAAGAAAGAAAGGCAGGAAGTCGATGAAGAAGGATCCGTCAGAGAGATCGGCAGGAAGTTGCAGAAACCAAGGGGGAAATGTCTCAAGAGTGAAGGAGAGGTCAACATCAAGTGTGACGGAGTTTAGACTGATTGAGGGATGGGGCATAATGGAAACCTATCAAGTGATCTATTGTCTAACCACTCAAACACCTACAGCTTGGGACACAAGGCAGAGTGCTTGAGACAGCTGCAGGAAAAATAGAGAAAAGAGATCTTTACCTCTTACCCCCCGTTATTTCAAAGACTCCTAAAAGTATAAGTTACTTGCTTTTAGCTGTGTACTCAGTAGGCAGCGATTTACTGCACTGTTTGTATCTAACCTTAAAAAATCATCAAATTTGTTCCTAGCCCAGAAAGTCTTAATTTCAAGTTCTTTGGAGTATCTCTTATACACATGCTACAATATTAGATGCTGAAAGTGGGACCAAAGAAGCATCACATTTGCTATCACTGTGTACTAATTATCCTGACGGTATAATGAAAACTAAGCAATATGATTTGAAGTTGTGACCATTTATTAAATGGTCACAACTTCAAATAATATTAAATAAATCTATATGTCACATACTCAAAAAAATACGGAAATCACGAGGAGCCTGAAATCTCCATGAAAGGTCTAGGAATATGTAAGAGTCAAATAAATAGCATCATATAAGATATAAGTATATATGAGATATAGTACATAAGGTATATAAGATCTAAGATATAGTATAACATAAGCAAGTATTTTGGAGATTTAGGGAAAAGAATATGGTGTGAGTTGGAGAAGTTTTGGGGCAGAACTGGGCAGAATTCTGAAGAATGGATAGCCTTTGGGTAAGTAGAGGAAAGGAGTAAGGTGTTCCAAGCAGGAGAAATAGGAGTCACAATTTACAATGAGCATGGTGTATTTGATAAATGACCACAATGGAGGGTTTGCTTGACAATTGTGGAACTTTCCTGAAGGAGAACGGCAACAGATTGAGGCAAAACGTTTAGGACATTCAAATGTTTATCCAACAGGCAGTGGGGAGTATTAGAAATTTTGAAGAGAAGAACTATGGGTAGTTCTGTGCTGTAGCAAGTTTATTCTGCCAACGGCATAGAGGGGAATAAAAAAGGAATCTGGAAGGTTAGTTTAACAGGATGCTAAGACAGAAGTTCTGACTGAAGTGCCAAGATAATATTAATAGTTCCTGCTTAGCAGACACTGTTGTGTGTTGATGCTTGGAAGCCTTCCCTCTCTCTTTGACAATAGCTGGGGATTGCTCATCGAAGAATTCTCTTTACATTGGGGAACACAACTCGATTCTTGTGTGTTACACAACTCTCCTTTATTCCCTAGGAATCCAGTCATGGTTCCAGCTTTTTGGCTGAAATCTCTTCACCTCAATTGCCACGGTCAGGGCCTAGTATGCCCCGCATTTGGCTTGTGGGGAACTTATGCATCCGCAGGATTAGGGAATGTTGATCAGGCTAGCATGCACATGCAGTTCACTCAGCAATAATTCTCAATGAAATTAATACAGTGGCATTCTGATTAATATGTTTAGTCATCAGTCTACCAGAGTTCAGCCAGCTCCGGGGCACTGACAATGTTGAGTGTCTGGACCTGCAAGCAGAGAGTCAGATCCCAGATTGTGGAAAGTTGTTTAGGATGGTTTCACCTTTGATGCTTTTCAACGGACCAGAACACTGGCTCAACTTCTTCTCTGGATAGTCCAAACTTACAGTGTGCATTCTTCTATAAGTAGGTGTGTGTGTGTGTGTGTGTGTGCGCGTGTGTGCGCGCGCATGCTGGATGAAGAATTCAGTTGTGGACATGTTGAATTTCAAGAAATACTGGGACAGACGTGTTCTTACACATGGTAGATGCTTAATCAATGCTTAATGGCAATGAGTTGAACGAAAAGATGTGGAATTGGAGCATGTGTCATGGCTTGAAATAGTGACAAAAATGCTGTTAGGATAGAATGATCAATGAAACTTGAGAAAGGCACGTATGGAAAAGAAGAGTCTCAGGCCTCACAAAGGAGGAGGAGGAAGATAAGCTGCCAACAAGGGTGTGGTCAGTCATCGTGTATTCTAAAAATTAGCAGGAGTGGTGTCATGAAAGCCAACGAGGAGTTTGAAGTTCAGAGTGGTCAATCATGATGACATTAAAACCAACCTTCATTGCTGGCTTGTGCATTTGGCAAATTTTTGTGTTTTAATTTTCTTATTTCTAATTCACAGAAGGGACGTGAAGATTCTATCATTTTAAGAACAGCGGGAGCTCAGTAAATAAAAGAACTAAAATAGATTTGCTGTGTTTTTAATGGAGCTTAAATATTTAATTTTGATTCTACTTTTAAACATTCACACTAAACAAAATGCATGATATTTTTATGTGTGTTCTCAGGTATGATAAGTATTCTCAGCAACATAATAGTTCTGGGCATCTTCGTAAAGTACAAGGAACTCCGGACGCCCACAAATGCAATTATTATTAACCTGGCTGTTACTGATATAGGGGTCAGTAGCATTGGCTATCCCATGTCTGCTGCCTCAGATCTGTATGGAAGTTGGAAATTTGGATATGCAGGCTGTCAGGTATTGGAGATCTTTAGAATGAAAGCAAAATAAAGTAGATCAAAGAAATGTAAATTTAAAGGTCTAAAAAAAAAATCCTAACATTTAAATCTAATAAGATATTATAGGATAATAGATATGGTGATTCTATGGAAAACAGCTTCAGAAGTGACTGGGTATATATTCGTCAGTAAGAGAAATAAAATCACTAACCATTGTTACATTTTCAAAATTCCCTCAACCCAAAGAAAAAAACAAACTAACAACACAGCTAGCATTCAACTAGAGGTGAAGAGTGATACTTTTTTTTTTTTTTTTTGAGTTGGAGTCTCACTCTGTCACCCAGACTGGAGTGCAGTGGCTGTTCCCGGCCACCGCAGCCTTGACCTGCTGGGCTTCGGAGATCCTTCCGCCTCAGCTTTCCAAGTAGCTGGAACTACAGGCACGTGCTACCATGCCCGGCTAATTTTTGATTTATTGTAGAGATGAGGTCTCTCCAAGTTGCCCAGGCAGGTCTCGAACCCGCGGACTCAGGCAGTCCACTCACTTCAGCCTCCCAAAGCACGGGATAACAGACTAAGCCACCGAGCCCGTCTAGGAGTGATAATTTGTATATCCAAATAAAAATTTGTATGTTATATCCAAATAAAAATTCAAAAATAAATACTCTGTTTTTTCAATTGAAACTCTAAAATATTTAGTGACTTAATCATAATATCAGAAGAATGCAGTTAAGCTACCACATTATTGTTTTTTTTCCTATAGAAAGTTTTCCATGAGACTTGTTTTTTAAATACATTTACTATTATTTTTAATAAAAAGAAAATGGATTAATAATGATTTGCTTTAGGGTAGTAGGCAAATATTACTTTTGGCCTATTTTTTAAAAGTTTATTATTTTATCTATTTTTTAGTAAAAATACAGAGAATAAAATGAGAATATTAGAGAACACTGGATGTCCATGTGTGTATTAGCCAGTTTTGTCAAATAGTAATGTTTTGCAATCTGTGCTTCAGGTTTTTTTTTTTTTTTTGAGTCAGAGTTCACCTTGTCACCCAGGCTGGAGTGCACTGCCACGCTCATGGCCACTGCAGCCTTGACCTGCTGGACTCAGGCGATTCTTCTGCCACAGCTTTCCAAGTAGCTGGAACTACAGACTCATGCCACCATGCCCAGATAGTTTGTATGTATGTGTGTGTGATTTATTGTAGAGACGAGGTTTCACCAAGTTGTCCAGGATGGTCTCAAACCTGGGCTCAGGCAATCCTCTTGCCTCAGCCTCTCAGAGTGCTGGGCTTACAGGCTGAGCCACCGCGCCTGGCCTTTTTATCTTTTTAAAGATATAAAACTTTACAGATGCTGCTAAAGGCCATTGCATGCCCTTCCCAAGCTTATTCCCTTCCCTTCCATGAATGTTTTTCTATCTTACCACATGCTTATGTGCACATTAACCAGACATTGTCTGGATACTTTAGATTTTGTGTAAATGATAGTATATTGTTTGCATTATGCAATTTCCTTTCATTGTTAGATATTATGTTTTTGATGTTTATCCATGTTGATGGATGTGGCTGTTAGTCATTCATTTTACCTCCTATGTAATATTTCATTTTATGAACATAGCCTAATATACTTTTCATTTTACTGTTCTTGAGAATGTATTTCTTTTTTTTTTTCTATAACAAGCAAGGTTTCTATACATTCTCATACATGTCTCTGCAATACCTGAGTTTCTCTCGACACATTACTTCGGAGAGGAATGCTTGGGTTGCAGGGAATTTCATCTCCAACTTCATTAGAGATGGTCAAATTGCTCTGCAAAATGGCTTTTCCAGTTATGAGAACTTGTAGTTACTCAACAGTCTCCCCGACACGTGGGATTGTCAGACCTTTAAATTTTCATTTTTGTGAGTGTGAAGTGCCATCCTATACTTTGTATTTTTTTGAATGCTTACTGTGGTTGTATAGCTTTTCGTATTTCATAAACATTCCAATGTAAATGGGCTTGTGTGAATAATCCATTCATCACTTGGCCATTTTTCTATTGCTTTTGTCTTTTTCTCCTGTTGAATTCCTATCTTCTGAATACTAACCTTTTGGTTATATACAATGCACCTTAATTTCTGGTTGTTCTGCATTGTTTGAGTATGTTATATAGATGTTTCACCATAAGTCTTTACATTGTTTAAAAATTCATTTTAATGAATGAAGTCTCATAAATTCCTTTTTTAAGCCAATTACAAGCTGACAATGGAAAATGTATTTTAAAGTAGTAAAACAACAACAAAAAAACCCATTTAGTATATTTAAAGTATATTCTAACAAACAACAGAATAATACTTTAAATGTTTCTTGGGAGGGTGTTTAGAATGGTGGAGTCTTTCCAATTTTGATTTTCAGATTTATGCTGGATTGAATATTTTTTTTGGAATGGCAAGCATTGGATTACTCACAGTCGTGGCCGTGGATCGATACCTGACCATTTGCCGTCCTGACATAGGTACAGCACTTTTCTCCTTTCTTAATGAGTCCATTTCTTGACTAATGGACACTCAACATGCATTCAGTTTCAAAAATAAACATAATAATTTGTAATGAGTCCTATTTCTCTGGCAATTGTTCAAAAGTTTCAGTGGAGGCTGGCCATCGTGGCTCACCCCTGTAATACCAGCATTTTGGAGGCCGAGGCGGGAGGATCACTTGAGCCCAGGAGTTCAAGACCAGCCTGGGCAACATAATGAGACCTCGTCTGTACAAAAAAATTAAAATAAAATAGCTGGATGTGGTGGCACATGCTTGTAGTCCCAGCTACTCAGGAGGCTGAAGTGAGAGGATCACCTGCAACCAGGGGTAAAGGCTGTGGTGAGCTGTGATTACTACACTTCAGCCTGGGACACAGCATGATCCCTTGACTCAAAAAAAAAAGAAAAAAGTTTTGATGGCTTCCTATTGTACTTAGAATAAAACTCAAATTTTGAAAGGCCACCTGTAAGACCCTGCAAAATCTGGCCCCTGGTTACCTTTCTAGGTTTGGCTAGTGCCACTCACACTTTAGGGTACTGGCCATGCCCTTTTCCACTTTGGGGTTTTTGTATATGTTGTTTTTCTAGGCTGGGAAAGCTCTCCTCCCTCCTTATCCTTTGGCTGATCCTTTTTATCATTTAAGTTTTAGCTTGTGTCTTTTTTTTTTTTTTTTTTGAGTTGGAGTCTCACTCTGTCGCCCAGACTGGAGTGCAGTGGCCGCTCCCGGCCACCGCAGCTTCAACCTGCTGGGCTCCGGCGATCCTTCCGACTCAGCCTTCCAAGTAGCTGGAACTACAGGCGTGTGCTACCACACCCGGCTAATTTTTGATTTATTGTAGAGATGAGGTCTCGCCAAGTTGCCCAGGTGGGTCTCGAACCCGCGGGCTCAGGCAATCCACTCACTTCAGCCTCCCAAGGCGTGGGATTACAGGCTGAACCACCGAGCCCGGCTGTCATTTTTTTCAGAATGAGAATTTACATAGATTAAGAGTTGAGTGAACTGAGGTGCTCTGTAAAGAATCTACTTGATAACAATTTTGAATCATCAATTAAAGCAACGTGAGTCCCATCCTTGGCAAAAGTTGCTAATATTTCATGCTTGATAACAGGGAGAAGAATGACCAGCAACACTTACGTCGGCATGATTCTGGGGGCCTGGATCAATGGCCTGTTCTGGGCTTCGATGCCTATTGCAGGGTGGGCTAGTTATGCCCCAGATCCTACTGGGGCTACCTGTACCATAAATTGGCGGAAAAATGATGCGTAAGAGACTAGTTTACACCTTATACTCAAATGCTTCTAATACAGACATTGTCTCATCCTTTCAACTTTAAGCTCAGATCACATGTTTATCATACAGAGTGTAGCCAAGTGCTTCCTTGGCAGAGATGATGTGATTTAAGCAAAAGTCAAAACCGAGAGAAGTAGAGTATGCTTCCACTGTCTTCCATACTCTGTCCCTTTGTCCCTTTCCATTGTCCTCTCCTAAGACAGCAGGGGGTAGGTACCAATCACCCTTCTGGTATCTGCACATCTCAGAGGTAGGATCGTGAGTAGGAAGAGGATCAGTTAAGCTAGGCAACAGGCAGCTCTGGCCAAAACCTGACTGCCTCCGCTGCTGTCTATTCAAGATGATCTGGTGTTCAAGCTTGTTCTGAGAACTATTTAGCAAAAGTACAATTGCTGCAAAGATTTACCTATTAGTGATTCTCCTATATATTTTCCAGGGAAAAGATGATAATGTAGCTCATAAAGAAAATGAAAGATGACTTAGAAAAATAAATAAAATAGAAAATTTAAATGGAAAAATTAACAGAAAATTTCTAAATCTCAAACTAAATCTGGAGAGTCAAGAAGTAAATAATTTAGGGTTTATAGGCCAGATGGTCTCTGTCACAGCTATTTAATTCTGCCATTATATTGTGAAAGCAGTCATACATAGTATGCAAATAAGTGTGCATGTCTGTGTTCTAATAAAACCTTATACACAAAGATGGTTGACAGGCTGGAATTGGCCCACAGGACATGGTTTGCCAACCCCTGGTCTAGATGAACTAAAAGCCAAATCTACTTCGTAAGCTATTTAACAATATAATGACTGCCAGTATTATTTCTCATAATTATTTCCCCTTTCTCCTTCCCTCATTTAGAACATTGAGTAGTCATGACTGCTTTTCCTTATTTTCAGAACTTTTGTGTCTTACACGATGGCAGTTATTGCGATAAATTTTATTGTGCCCTTGACAGTGATGTTCTACTGCTATTACCATGCCACCCAATCCATTAAGCATCACGTTGCCAGTAACTGCGTTGAGTCCCTCAACAGAGACTGGTCAGATCAGGTAGATGTAACAAAGGTAAGAATTGAGACATTATTTTTTGTTATCAAGTTTTGACACATATATAAATGAAAGAGTCCGTTGGTCCACGACAATCTCCTCTCCCATTCCCAATTCCCACTCTAGCTCTTTCTTCTGTGTCTGCCTCATTTCTGAATGATGTGCTTATCTGCCCTCTGGTTTTTTTTGTTTGCTAACATCTCTTGATTTCCTGGATGGTGAGAATTTATTTCTCTTAGGCCTGCTCCACTCTGCCCTCATACCTTTCTCCCTCCTCACCTGTCAGTATAATGTTAACAATATTTGACCAGGCATGGTGACTCACACCTGTAATTCCAGCACTTTGGGAGGCTGAGGTGGGAGAATTGCTTGAGCCCGGGAGATTGAGACCAGCTTGACCAACACAGAGAGACCTCACCTCTACAAAAAATAAAAACATTAGCTGGGTGTGGTAGTGTGCATCTATAGTCCCAGGTGTTCAGGAGACTGAGGCAGAAGGATTGGCTGAGCCCAGGAGGTCAAAGTTACTGATGAACTGCCATCATGCCACTACACTCTAGCCTGGGTGACAGAATGAGACCCGATTAAAAAAAAACCCCAAAATCAAAATTAATATTAAAATATTGAACAAAATATACAATTTTAAATAAAAACAGAATCTGACTTTGCACTTATACAACTCACCTCACCCACTTGCCCTAATCCCGACCTGACAGTATAATTCAATCTTTCTATTACATTTTTAACGTTTGTCTCACTTTTATAGATAGGTTAAAAATCATTTTTATTGATAAAAGTTATGTTATACTCCATTCTCCTTTTTACTGACTTCCTCTTCTTGTTCTATGCATCTGTATCTTCTCTAATTTCCATGATGGCATGTATATATTTACATTTTCCTCCTGTTCACCACGTATTTTTTGCTCCCCTTGAGTTCCTGCACTGTTTTTTTTCTCTGCCTGTCAGTGTAAGAGTTTCCTCAGTATCTGGTAGTCAGTGATTGTCCGCTCATATCTAAGAGAGATGCACTAAAAAGCTGATTGCAAGCTTGGAGGTGCTGTTTCTTTTGGGAGGATTTCTGGCTGTCTTTATCTCTAGGTATTTATTCTGGGCAGATCAGTTTCCAAGGAAAATATTCTCTCATATTTCATGTTTCTAGGTGGTAGGTACAAGGGTACCAGTATGCTCTCAGTCAGTGAAGGGAGGGTGTGGCATGCAGATTCCCCTCTGTTTAGTACCCCTCTGCCCAGTTGAGCCCCTGTCCCTGAGGCCTGAGTCTCCCTACGTCAGCCTTTTCTAGGCTGAGCCTCTGGAATTCTTCCAGGGAGAGGAGAGGGCAGTTACTGAGTGGATGGAGTGGACAAGAGAAAGGATCTGCAAGTCTGACTGCTTTTTTGGGCAGATTTCAGCCAGTTCTGTTTTGAACTCCATGTGCACCCCCACATTCAGAGCTGTCTTGTACCCTCAGTGTCTAGACTTTCTGTAGTTCTGTTTTTTGTAGAATGGATCAGTTGGTAACTAGTTTTTCTCACTGTTGGCTTTTTCTAACAAAATGTATTTATTTATTCATTCATTCATTTTTTGAGTCAGAGTCTCACTCTGCCACCCAGGCTGCTCTGAACTCCTAGGCTCAAGCAACCCTCTGGACTTAACTTCCCAAAGTGCTTACATTACAAGCATGAACCACCACACCCCCATCTTATATTTATTTTAAAATCATTGTCATGTCTATTTCTACTTGTCCAACAGTTATTTTTCCCATTTTATGTGTGTGTGTGTGTATATATCTTGTTTAATCTCTGATTCTCTGTTCTTATGGGTTTATGTATTTTTAAACCCTTTTTTCATCATTTTAGCAGGCAATCAGGAGAAAGCAATGTAAAAATTATAATTTCACATTTAAACAAAATGCAAGGATGCTCTTTCACAAAATTATCTGCATTGTATATACTATATACGCAGCTCATATGGCCTGTGTTAGAATTCACTAAGCTTAAGATAGAGCTTTGTTTCCAGATTTAGTTTAGAAAGTTAGAAAGTTGTTCTTTTAGATGAGCAGATAATCACAGTGAAAGCAAAATAATAATAATAATTTAAAAAGCTATGCTAGCGGTTCATAACACAATGACTAAGTGAGGTGGGATGGGTTTTCATCTGTCCTTCATCAAAGTCAACTGTTATAACTGTACCTTAGAACACTGAAAGAAAGCATTCTTTACACACTGCATGTGTGTAACATTCTTTTTTTAAAAAATGTTTTATTTTGAAGATGTGGGGTACAGTTCAGGGTTAGGTATACAGATGTTCATGATGCAGGTACTCTCGTTGATGAGGTGTGCCTGCCCTCTCCTGGCAGTTTCCCACTACTGCCAATCTCCCCCCTCCCCTGCAGTTTCCAACTACTGCCAATCCCTTTCTTATAGTATTATGATAATTGTGTAGCATTTTAAAAATTATAAAGATGTGGGGTACAATTCAGGGTTAGGTATACAAACACTGATTATGCAAGTACCCTTGTTGATGAGGTATGCCCCTCCCTCCCCTAGCAGTTTCCCTCAACTGCCAATCCCACCTCTCTTCCCCTGACAGTTTCCCATTACTGCCAAATGCTTTCTTATAGTATTATAATTACTCAAGGTCCACTTATGAGTGAGAAGATATAGTACTCTGTTCTTTGTTTCTGTGATAGATTATTGAGTATGATCAACTCTAAATCCATCCAAGTTGCTACGAAGTCCATATATTTGTCCTTCTTTTTAGCTGCATAATATTCCATTGTGTATATGTACCACATTTTCTTTATCCAGTCCAGCTTCAATGGGCAACATGGTTGGTTCCATGTTTTTGCTATTGTGAATAGAGCTGCAACAAACCTACGTGTGCAGGTATCTTTTTTTCAGAATGATTTGAGTTTCTCTGGGTATATTCCCAATAGGGGAATTGCTGGGTCATATGTAAGGTCAATTTCTTATTCTTTCAGAAATCGCCACACTGTGTTCCAAAGAGGTTGCACTAGTTTGCTTTCCCACCGGCAGTATAGAAGTGTTCCTTTTTCTCCACATCCTTGCCAGCACCTGTTGTTTTTTGTTTTATTGATGATGGCCATTCTTACTGGGGTTAGGTGGTATCTCAGTGTGGTTTTGATTTGCATTTCTCTGATGATGAGTGAGGCTGAGCACTTTTTCATGTGTCTGTTGGCTGCCCATATATCTTCTTGTGAAAAGTGTCTATTCATGTCTTTTTCCCACTTTTTAAAGGGGGTGTTTGTTGTTTTCCTTTGGACGCGTTTGAGTTCCTTGTAGATCCTAGATGTTAGGCATTTGTCGCATAAACAGTTGGCAGATATATTTTCCCATTCTGTGGGCTATCTCCCTGCTCTCTTGATGGTTTGTTTTGCTTTGCAGAAGCTCATTAATTTGATGAGGTCTCACTTGTCTATTTTATTTCTTAAGTTATTGGCCTTTAGGGTTCTGAATAGGAATTGGTTCCCAGTTCCAATTTTCATAAGGGTGTCTCCTGCATTTTCTAAGATTCTTAGAGTTTGAGGTTTTGCATTCAGGTCTTTGATCCATTTAGAGTTAATTTTTGTGTGTGGTGATAGGTAGGAGTCCTGCTTCAACCTTCTGCATGTGGTCAGCCAGTTTTCCCAGCACCATTTACTGAATAGGTTCTCCTCTCCCCAGTGGTTGTTGGAGGCTTTGTCAAAGATGAGTTGGCTGAGGAATTGAGGCTTTGCTTCTGGAAACTCTATCCTGTTCCATTGGTCTATATGCCTGCTCTTGTACCAATATCAGGTTGTTTTGATTACTGTAGCCTTATAGTAAAGTTTGAAGTCTGGAAGTGTGATACCTCCTGCTTTGTTTCTTTTGCTAAGGATTGCTTTAGCCATTTGAGGTTGTTTATGTTTCCATATGAATTTCTGTATTGTCATTTCCAGGTCTGAGAATGATTTTGGTAGCTTAATGGGTATTGCGTTGAATCTGTAGATTGCCTTTGGTAGGATGGACATCTTAACAATGTTGATTCTTCCTATCCATGGGGATGGAATACTTTTCCATTTGTTTGTATCTTCTTGGATTTCTTTAAGTAGTGTTTTGCAATTTTCATTGTAAAGGTCTTTCACTTCTCTGGTTAGGAAGATGCCGAGATATTTCATTTTTCGGGTGACTATTGTGAATGGGATTGTGCTTTTTATTTGGATCTCTGACTGCTTGTTGTTGGTGTAAAGGAATGCAACTGTCTTTTGCACATTTATTTTGTATCCAGAGACTTTCCAAAAGTCCTTTATCAGTGCAAGCAGGTTTTTGCAGATTCTCTTGGATTTTCAAGTTATAGGATCATATCATCAGTAAAGTGGGATAACTGGACTTCCTCTTTTCCTATTTGGATACCGCTGATTTCCTTCTCTTGTCTAATTGCCTGAGCTAGTACTTCCAACACAATATTGAATAAGAGGAGTGAGAGTAGGCAGCCGTGTCTTGTTCCAGTTTTCAGGGGAAATGATTCTAGTTTCTGAGTAGGCAGCCTTGTCTTGTTCCAGTTTTCAGGGGAAATGATTCTAGTTTCTGACCATTTAGCAATATGTTAGCTGTAGGTTTGTCGTAGATGGCGCTTACTATTTTGAGGTATGTTCCTTCTATACCTAGGTGTTTGAGAGTTTGTATCAAGGGATGCTGGATTTTATCAAAAGCTTTTTCTGCATCTAATGAGATAATCATGTGGTTCTTGCTTTTGCAACTGTTGATGTATTTAATAACATTTATGGTCTTGCGAATGTTGATCCAGCCCTGCATCCTGGGGATGAAGCCTACTTGGTCATGGTGGATGATATTTGAGATGTGTTTTTGGATCCGATTGGCTAGAATCTTATTGAGGATTTTTGCATCTATGTTCATAAGGGATATTGGCCTGTAGTTCTCTTTTTTTTTTTTTTTTGGTTGGATCTTGCCTGTCTTGGGTATTAGTGTGATGTTAGCTTTGTAAAATGATTTGGGGAGAACTTCATCTTTCTCAATTGCCTGGAATACTTTCAAAAGGATTGGTATCAGCTCCTCCTTGTACATTTTATAGAATTCTGCCACCAGAAAAGCCATCGGGTTCAGGGCTTTTTTTTTTTTTTTTTTTTTTTTAGGTAGGTTTTTTATGACAGAGTCAGTTTCCTGGGTTGTTATTGGTCTATTTAATGTCTCAGTGTCTTCTTGTTTCAACCTGGGGAGGTTGTGTGATGTCAGAAAGTCCTCCAATCAATCACTGAGTAGTTGATCCACCAGTCACAGAGATCGGGTCTGTTGCTCCATGGTGAGCGAGTCAGAGCACTTTCTTGCCCTGCCTTCAAGATGGTGGTGGGGTACCTCTCTTGTCCTCTTCCATGGGACTTTGCCTCTGGGCTCCCCCTGCAGCCCCTGCTGCCAGGCGCTGAAGTGGTGAGGTAAAGCCAGGAGCCAGCAGTCTCTCTCCTGCTGCACTGGTGAGGGAGAGCCTGGGATGATATTTTCTCCCTGCTGCTTTAGTTAGTTTAAAAAATAATAATAATGGTACTCGGCTTCTGCCACCTGGAAAGAACCAGGGATGAAGCAGAGA
>CAUYQG010102393.1:0-14998 GCA_963574415.1 Tarsius wallacei
GTGTGGTGGAAGTGGGTAGGGTTTCAGTCTTCCCTTCTTGCTCTCATATGGCCAGGATTGTCTTTCCACCCAGTTATTGGGAGGAGGCACTCCACCCAGCCTTATCCTGAAGTAGAGTCCTCCTATCATGGCTGATGTCCAGTCTCCACCTGGGTTCAGCCTTCTCAGTCATGCCCCAGCAGTGGGGTTCTGATGTTCAGAGGATTGCAAGGGAGGAGGTATTGAGTCAGTCCTGAATTCACCTTTGATCTCTTGGGGGGGTCTTTCTTGTCTTATTCTGGTCACACCCTTTGTTCCACAGCTGAATCTGAGTAGAGGGCGGGGTGCCTGAGACTTCACACTCGTCCTGACCCTCCAAAGTTTTCAGGATATTTCCTCTGGGTTATAATCAATCCCTGAGTATTTAACAGAGATCGGGTTTGCTGTTCTGTGATAAGCAAGCGGGGAGCACTTTCCTGCCCACTTTACAAGATGATGGCAGGGTTCCTGTTTTGTCTTCTCCAGTGGGGCTCTGCATCTGGCTCCCTCGCTGTGTTCCCCCGCAACTCTTGCTGCCAATTTCTGGTCAGGCACTGCAGTGGTGAGGCAGAGCCTGGAACTGGCAGTCATTTCCAGAAACTTCTTCCCAGGAAGGGTGTTGCTGATTTTTTTTAAAAACGGCACTTGGTTTATTACCCTGGGAAGTGCTAGGGTCCAAGCAGAGTGGCTGTGGCACCAACCACCTCACCAGGATAGCCCTGGTCACTTGCTCCCTATTCCCCACTCAGTCAGTCACTCACATGCCTTCTAAATCACAGACACATATGCAAAATTGTCCATACACTCACTCACTCACACAGCGACTCACATAGTCTGGCTGACTCCACTGCCATCTTCCCTCTTCTCCGTTCTCCTTTTCTTAAGTGGAAGTAGTTTCAGCTATGCTATGAAGGGTGATTTGGGCACTCCATGACACCTGTAATAGGCAACATGCACACAAAACCCATGTCCTCACAGAACAGAACAGCACTGAGGCTTGTCCAAGGCCTGTGAGTGCAGTTGCCTGACTACTGCTGACATATATTTAGGGTTTTAGCCACTTTATTCAGCAGAATAGACCCAGGATTTGGCTCTATTCCACTGAGATGACATACTCTCTTCTGGCCTATAGAGGGTCTAGAAGTGCCATCTGGAAACTCTTGTCTGAGATCAGGGGTCACAGTGGTCTTCTTGGTGCTGTGTTTCACTGTAGAAGGACTGGTACTAGGTTCCTAGAGAAAGTTTCCTGCAGACTTATTTCATCTTCCTCCACATAAAAGGAGTATCTCTTTGCACTGCCTGGAATTGGAGAAGGGGTAATATATGCAATCCTGCAGTCAATGCAGATGACGTTACACTTAGTCACATCCAAAGTCCACAATATCTCAGACCTGCACATAGCTGGGGATAACCCAAGAGCCACAGTTGTTATGGCCCACCTGTCACTAAAATGTATGTGGTTCCTGAGGACACTATGATAAGCTGATGGCACGGCAGGTCAGGACTCAGGTTTGTCCCACAAGGACAGTGGATCCTCTTCTGGCCAGCACATGTCTAAATGCTCTGACTGTGGCACTGGCCAAAGTCAGGGGCATGGGATTTGGGCCAGTGCTGTGTTTTACTGTGACAGAGCCGATACTGAATTTCAAGGCAAAATACACACTTGTCTCTCCCTCCCTCAATGGATGGATTCTCTCTTTGAACTGCACTGCCTGAGGTCAAAGGAGGGGTGGTGTAGACACTGTAGGACTGACTACCCTCTTCAATGTGTCTTTTCATATTATTTGCTAAAACCAGATGCTTTCTTGCTTGTATCACTTAATAATGATTTGTGTTTGATGTTCCTGCATGGGCACAATCACTAGAGTGTTCTGTTTTGTCATCTTACCCCACTCCTTCTCATTTATGTTGTTCTTATTCAATTTATTTCAACAATATTTTGACATCTTCCGATTACAAATTTTGCACTGCTTTTGTTAATTTATTCCTAAATTCATTGTTTCATTACTATTATAAATGGGATTGCTTGTCAATATTATTTTAGGTAGTTAATTGATTCTATATAGAAATAAAACTGATTTTTTAGTATCGAGCTTTTATTTTAAGAAATGTTAAACTTGTTTATTAGATCCAATAACACTCTAGTGAATTCCATAAAATTTCCTAAAGATGAGTTTACATCATCTGTAAATGTATCTATAATTTAGGTACAGAATGACAGAATTTACTTATTTACCTTAATATGGTGGAATTTGATTCTAGTAATTACTCCAGGTGTGATAACTGTTTGAAGATGGAACATGAAGAAAATTGACATGATTTAAGGTAACTACCTCAAATGAATTTGTTATAGGGTCTCCACACAAGGCAATGACACCCTTATGAGATAAGGGATGAGAAGCTATGATTTGGACACATTTGGCTCAATAATTTGGAACACCAAGGACTATATGTACATAGATACTCATTTTATTCCAAAAACTGTTTACATTACAATTCTTACAAAACTAGAATTTCCTAATTTGTGCTTTCCTTTCGTCTAAGAGAACTTTTGGAACTCTGAATTTAATTTAAAGTTTAAGCAAAAAAATGCTGAAAACATAAAAAAAATTATAAAAATTTCTGATTTCTAAGTTGTATTTAAAACTATTCAATATTTGTTATATAAGTATGAACAAATACATTTAATGACTACATGCTTTAAACTTTCTTTACTCTGTGGCACAAAAAGTTAATTTACTTTTTCTATTTGTATCTATCTATCCTCTGCTATCTATATCTTCTTTATCCTAGTGTCTTTCTTGTTTCTCATATGTAGTCATTATTTTTATTAAACTACCCAAAAGTATAAGGCAACCACACTCAAACAAAAAGGTATGTATAAGTTATTTAGTGGCATACAGTATCGAGTGTTTTTCAATTCCAAATTATTAAATAATTATATTATCCAGATTTGATTACTGAAAACATCTTAAAATAGAGAAATTAATAATATTAGATGCTGCATCTCTTCAGATAATGACAAAAAATGCCTTAGGTTTTCTCTCAATTTTACAAAAAGTTTGGCTTTTAGACAAATATAAACCAAAGTTTACAAAGTTGAGAGCATGTAGGTGTAGTTTCTTTATGAAAAAACATATTTTTGTTATTAGAGATACTAGAAATATTTTTGAGAATACTTAGAATATATATTATATTATGAAATTATTGCCATGGTAGCTGTAACTGGCAAGGCATGTAGGTTATATATATTTTAGATCACTCGTAAAATAATTTCAGGGAGTAAATGAAGGGTCTTAAGAGGAAGAATGAGACAACTGGCAGGATAATCACTATCATGAATGCAGACACAGGGGCTCCTAAGTGAGATTCATAATTACACCTGCATTATTTGCTTTTATCTCATGCAGCAATCCAATTTCAAGGAAATATCAAAGTGACAAGGGTGTGAAAAGAGTTATGAACTGGGAGTATGACAACTAAAGAAGTACAGACATCCAGCTGCCTGATGTCTTCTGAGGTTGTTAACCCTGACTAAACACCACAGGTTGTTAAAACAGATAATCAGTTAAATTCAGGAAAATAGCACTGGAAGTAGGCTTTTTCTTGATGTTTCCATTAGTATACTCAAGGCATCTGATTGCATTGAGTAGTTGTTTAAACTGTGATCTTCATCTTAACAATATAGAGTTTCAATATTATATTTCAAAATACACCCTTTTAATAGACTATGATCTCTTATCTCTCTCTTTGTCCTCTTATTCTTTCCAGAGTAGCAAGATTACCTTACTGCATAGATTTAATGTACACTGAGACAGGCTCCATTGTAAAATAAAATGGAGACAGAGTAAGTCAATACCGAATTCTTCACTGCACCTAGCAAAACCTTTTTTTTTTAATCATCTAGAAAACGAATTTATTTTGGTGTTGTTATCTGCTATTGCTTTTGCCTCATTGTTCTGCATGGCTAACCTGTTAACATCACAGGTTGTTTTCTCTTATGTTGAGCATATTTTGGGATGAAGTCTAATCTTTTCTTCCCTAAAGAACCAGATTAGCCATTATTTTGCTATAATTGCACACCATGGAATATGTATATGTCCTGCTAATCCCAAGCTTTTTTTTGTTTGTTTGTTTCTTAATCCTCCAGGTACTAATATTTTAGGCAATATGATACCAATTTATTCATTTGTTCTTTCTGTGCCCTAAAAATTTCAGTTAATAAAATAAACTGGCTACCAGAAACATGTTTGTCAAAATTAAAATCAAACTATTTAAAAGAGAGATGTACTTGAGTTCCTTGCCTAAATATTCAAAAGTGTATAGGATGCTAATCACAGTTTTTCATAGTTTGTCATAGTTGGAAAAGATTTAATTAATCTTAACTGTATCTAATTTTATTGAATACCTACTAACGTGATGTGTTGCATTATTTTTTGTTAATATTAAAATATTTTTAAATTTTAAGTATAAGTTGTACTTGTTTGTTTTATAGAATACTTAAACATATTAGACACAGTTATTTTTCTTTGGGATTTCTCACTTAAAGTCATCAGCAAGTTATCATATTTTTATCCATTTTGTTCTACGCATTTAATATACATATATTTTATCTTCAGTTAGTTTGTATTGCAGTGCATTTAAAACCACTACAGCAGAGAGGAAATGGAGCTGTTGCTCAATGGGTAGAGTTACAGTTCTACAAGATAAAAACAACAACAAAAAACAATCTCAGGAGATCTGTTGCACCTCGGTGTGATTATATTAACACTTATCATCCATACAGTTAAAAATTGTAAGGTGGTAAATTTTATATATGTGGTTGAGTAGAGGATAACCTTTCATACACTCCAGTGGTGTGAAAACACGCAATCTATCTAGAAAATATTTTTTTAAAAACGCAATCACTCTATATGAGTTTAAGCTGCTCTATAAAAATATATACAATACTGTGGATGAGACAACTAAAGAAACAGAAAATATAGTGGCTTAGACAAAATAGAAATGCATATCTTTCACTTTTTATGCTGGAGATATGCAGTGGTCAGGGGAGATAATCTGTTCAAGTTTATGAGATCATTAAGTGAGCTATATCTCTTTCATTTTATATATCTGCCTACATCATTATACTAATCAAGTGATTGATCTTAGCATCAATAAGTGGGAAATGTTATAATATGTGTGTCCTGATTTAATGTAATATGTAGAATATTGTCAACTGCATGAACCAACCTGAATCACCACCACACTTTACAACAGGAAGAGAAAGATGATAAAGTTGTTTTAGGTCAAGATCCAGTAAAGGTGATTATCACGTCCATTCATATCCCATTGTTAAAAACCTGTCACATAATTATAGATATAAGAAAGTAATACTGGCCAATAATACCTCTAGTTTGTTGACTAATTATAATAAATATTATTATTAGTTTTATTATAACTGGTAGTTTATTTACTTTCAAACAGTTTTACTTGAAAACTACTCCATCCAATTTTGTTCCTGGATATTGTACTTAAATGTATAAAATGTTCTTTGTTATTTAATGTTTCCCATGTCCTCTCATCATGAAATTAATAATAATTAATTTGATGACATCTGAAACTTTTTTGTAGTGCAGATTGGCTGGCAATCATTGTCTGGTACATAAAAATGATGCAATGCATTTCAAAAAATTTCTAAGCAAAATAACTAATTTTGTTTGCAGATAAAAACTTGTCTTATGGTAGATATACATTTGTATACTTAATTCTCAAATTTGGTTCCCTCACAGATTTTTTTATCACAAGTTGCAAAATGTTACTCTTTCCACAGAAACCTATTTCCTTCCATTTATGCCTATAAACTGCCATTCTGACTACGTTATATAAAATTATAGCCTCCATGGGCTTGCAGTCCACTTTCCAAGTTATCACAGGTGGAAGTTATATCACAAGTTTTCAATGGTATAACAAAGGTTATAAGTCTCCCAAGCTTGCAATAAGAACGTTGTATGCTGTCTGGTTTCCAAATGATAATCCATTAGGATATATTATTGGTTTTGTTAGAGTCCTCAGTTCACTTTTAATATTCCACTAATTGCCTAAATAAAAGACTAAGCTACTATAACAACAATCACCCCAATATATTTATTTAAATAATATAGATTAATTATGTTTTCACTCGGTTATCCCATGATAGCCCAGTAGTGGTGGTGGTTGCAGGGTTGGATCTAGGGCTTTGAGATCGTCTCACAGTAATCTCAATACTACCTTCATTCCAAAGATGTCACTTCTATCTTTGTTTCCACCAAAGTTGACAGTATTAACTAAACAATGAAAATGCATAAAGAGACAGTTCAAGCAATGGACCTGGTAGCACATTCAAGAAAGAAAATGATGGAAAGCAAAATAATTAAAATAAGCAAGTGTAACAGGCTAATAAGTGACCGTTTTGATTATTTAAAATAGCAAAAATAAAAATTTTAAAAAGTCTCATTTTCATAGTTAAGACCAAGCTGAATGTAAACCTCTTGAACTCAAGTGCCTTCCTTTTTTTTCTTCTTCTTCTTTTCCCCCTTCACTGCCCTTGGAATATAACCCTCTACTTTTTGCTACCATGGGCTTGCACACTAGTTTGGAAGACTAATTTATCTATCAAGCCGGTGCTAGAGAAAACAGCTGCCCATGAGAAATAAAAAAAGTTACACATCTCTGAAAACATCTTCAAGAGATAAGAGATAGACTCAATAAAAACTCCTTGACACCCGTAAAGTATACTCATTTCTTTAATAAATGTACATTTCTTTTGTAGTATTCAGTTTGTATTCATGATTTATGTAATAATTAGTTAGGACATATATGAACCAGAACTTGCTATTATAACAAAATAGAAAAGACTCAGGGATTTAAAAAAAAACAACAATACTAATATAGTATAGATATTGGTTTATGCCAATAGGTGCTGAAAATACTAAATGCTTATTAAAAAGGAACTTTGGGTATGATCATGAGACATGTAGACACTTTTAATCAGTAATTGAAATAGATAAGATGTTGCCTGTCTTAGCTATAAATACTGAATGTAAAATTTGCATCGGTGAACAGGTTTTTTGGTTAATACCCAAACCTTGATTTCCAGTTTTTAGAATAAATGCCCATTTTCTTCCAGCTTCTGCCTCTCTCTCTCTCTCTCTTTCTCTCTCTCTTTGATTGACCCGGAAAGATAACAGCCAATTAATTGGTCAGGCCATAACACAAGTGGGTTCTCAGTAGAATTATAAACAACAAACTCAACCAATTATATATTTCTCCATAGAATCAGTTGATACAGACATCTTTCTAGCTATGACATATAGGAAAATTGGAAATAATTCTGTTCTATCTTTGAAGAAGCATTAAGAGACTGTCCTCAAAATTACAATTTTCTCTTTTTTATATTGAACGAAGAAGACTCACACAGAAGAGACAAAGTAACTAAATTCAAATAGTCTTTATCACTGCATCAGCACATGAGTCATGCATACTCTGGTGAGTCTTCACAAATATGTTAAGCTTTGCTTTAGTGTAAAATAAACCTTTTTTGATATTTCAGGTTTTTTTATAACCTAATACATAATTTATAAAAGAAGCATTATAATATGATATTTTAAAAATAAAACATGATATGCAAATTGTTTTAATAATAAATGATAGTCTGTGGTTAAACTGATGATGGAAACTGAAAAAAAAATTGATGTAAGGCATGAATGTCACTTATGAATACTTGGAAAGCAGTCTATATTTAAGAAATTAGCAACTTTGGGAAGAAGTTTGGATAAAAGAAATTGAGTACTATCTTCTGCCGACCACTCTGCCTCTTGGCAGTGGAAATTCTGCAATGGCCATCTGTCCAAATTCTTGGTTTTTCACTTTAATGTGAGAACTGACAAATGTCCAAAAAGAAAATAGTTGCCACAAAAATGCCAATTCATTTCTGTAAAATGTCCCTCTCATTGGAATTTTAGTATTATTTTTACCTGACACACACAAATGATTGCATGTGTGTGTTCCACCTTTCTTATTTGTTTATTGTTGGTGCAATGGTCTGCCAAAAACTCATTTATCTTAAAGAACTAGAAACTCCAAAAAATTACATATTTTCTGATGTGGTAAACAATCAAGTAATTATATAAATCAGGAATTTATGAACACTTTCCCTCCTCTGTTACTAAAAGTAGTCAAACAACATAATCAAAAACACTTTAGATGCTTGGGCAACTTTCATGAATGTTAAATAAAATTTATTCTCCTAGAAAGTTCCCACTAAAACAACCACAACTCCATACAGTTGTATCAGGTCCATATTTCTTGTTAGCAGAAGGCAGAATGTGTCCAAAACACCCACTGTGTCCAACTTCTGGTATGCTTATCATAATGACAAATGGGAAAGCAATTGAAATTTATTATTAGTTTGAAGTGGTAGTAACTATGATAAAAAATGTTTAGTAAATTCCTTAGTGCAAAATAATACATAAAATATTAAAGCGTAATTTAACAATATCAAATTATAATTTTCATATTGCCGGGCTGGGTGACTCAGCCTGTAATCCTTCGCTTGGGGAGGCTGAGGTGAGTGGATTGCCTAACTCCGCGGGTTTGAGACCTGCCTGGGCAACTTGGCGAGACCTCATCTCTACAATAAATCAATAATTAGCTGGGCGTGGTAGCACGCACCTGTAGTTCCAGCTACTTGGAAGGCTGAGGCGGAAGGATCGCCTGAGCCCAGCAGGTCGAGGCTGCGGTGGCAGGGAGCTGCCACTGCACTCCAGTCTGGGCAAGAGTGAGACTCCAACTCAAAAAATAATAATAATAATAATTTTCATATCAAATAAAAATAAATTTGATAGCTTATGTTTAAAATTTGTGATTTTTAAATTATTTTTAATTACAGTGAAATATACATAAGTGATTATGTATTTCAGCAGATGTTGGTTTATAGAACACAGTGTGATTCTGTGTATGCGGAGTTTGTATGAAACAAATGAACCAAACAGTAAAATATTTAATGAAAATAAGGAAGTCTAATCAATAGCACCAATCATTACAATAACCAATTTTTTAAAAATGTTTGTACATGCCAAGATGATAAACTACTCACGTGTTTCAAAGAATAAAATCAGCTACATCCATTCAATTATTTATCTCCTTGCAGATGAAACATCCAGATACCAGATTAATTATCATAAGATTCTGATTAAGTAAAAATAAAGATTTGATGAGTCAGATGCAAGATTCATATATCATAATGACAGAATAATGAGTCTGACAATATTGGTATGTGAAAGTTAATGTTTATGTTAATTCTAAATAAAAGAAAGTTTAAGCTTATAACACCTAATCTATATCAAGGTTATGAACTTGAATATTCACTGAACTAAATTAAAACTTAAAATTTAAGGTTGAAAACTTGGAATTTTTTCTCTTTTACATGACCTGACATAAATCAATTGGCTGACATCCAGATAATAAAATGAAAGCTATTGTGAGATAACAGTTACCTTTTCATAAGATCACTAGAGCTTTTAAAAGGTTTAATAAATATCTGGTAAGATGATTGTCCCCCTCTCCCCCAAAATGATAAAAAATAGTGTGTGTAGTTACCGTGACATATAATATGTGTTCTACACCCACATGACGAAGTACTATGCAGATATATACTGACATGGGGATATATTTAGAATATATAAAGCACAAAACAAAGAGTGTATATAAAGACTGATAGATTAGCGGATAGAAACAAGCCTGGGAATTAATACTTTCTAGGTTTAGTTTTATATTCTAAATTATGAACTCATTCGAACAAAATGAAATATAAATTTAAAAATGGTGTCAGAAAAGATAAAAGATAATTCTTATAGAAACAAGACTGAAATAACATGTTCTAGAGATTTTAAATCATTTTGCTCATTTCTCTATATTATGTATTATACTATAATAATAACAGTATGTAACTTGATAACAGTACACTGTATACTTAATTATAAAATTAATGCACTTTATTGTGCTAAAAGTAAAAACCACATTGGGGTTTTTCTAAGTGACATCAGCAAGATAGCCACATGAAATCACCCAGCACACATCTCCATCATGAAGACAGCCAGAACAATGAAAGAACAACCACATTTTAACAAAAATAAATGAGGGAGAATGCTGGAGTATATCAGAGAAGTAACAGAAACCCTGATGAGACTGGGCCTCTTCCACTCCATACTCCAGCCATGATCAGTTGGAAGCAAGAAAGAACGTCTTCCTATGGCAAAGAGGCAAGTGAGAGGACCTCAGAAACCTCTATAAAAAACCTGAATACCTACAGACCTTGCCACTGGGGTACCATGTAGTCCTTATAGGCACTAAGCTGAGCTTAGGAAACTCTTGTTTCCTAAGTTCACATAGCTGTGCTTCCCACCAAAAAGAAGCTGTCACTAAGACTGCCCAATGTGGCACACACAACTGCCTTGCTAAACCATCCTGGAATTGGAATACAGCTTGATTATGTTTTGCTCTGGTGGGTACAGCAACCATGAAAATCCATCCCTGAGGCTAAGCTACCACTGAGCCACTCTTGCCACTCCTGGTGGATGATCTAATATCCTAAGCCAAACTGTTAGCAGCTGTTACACCCTTCCTTAGGGAGTCAAATGGAGGTAAAGCCTCACCAGGTATCCCTCTCTCCACTTCTCAAGCTGGAGCTGACGTGGTAACTGCCTCCTGGGAAAACAGTACCTTAGATGTTCAGAGCAGTCATGCATCCCCAGAGCCTAAGTGAAAGCAATACCCTGAATTCAGACAGATGGTGCCAGGGCCACCCAAAACACTCTTGTTTCCCAGGCCTGAATTGAAGCAACACCTTATTTCCTGGGAAACTGGTGCTCTGACTGAGCTGAGTAGCTGAGCATACCAGGGCTGAACTGACATAGTAATTCACATCTCCAGGACACAGAACAGGAGCTAAGTTGAGTCACTCCACCCTACAGACCAAATACTGCTTCTCTGGAACCGTATGACCCCCTAGAGTCTGAGCTGTTGAGACAACCCTCTCCCTAGGGACTGGAGTCATCATTGTGTTATTTCCTACCATTCCCCAGCACCCAAATGACATCATTCTGGGATACCTGCTGGCACTATACCTAGCTTCACAGAGTCTGAGAAATTGCTGACCTCAACATTACAGAGTCTAGAGTCATTACTACATGGTGCCTCTTTCCCTGGAAACAAATTTACCACTGAGCTCTATTAAAATAGATTTCTGATTTACCCTGGGGCATGGGCCCAAATCTTTGGAGCACACCTTCTTCTCTAGAGTTGAGTTAATGCTACTTCCTGGGCCCCAGGGATAGAATCTCAGCTACTTGGCCACTTGAGCCCAGAATGCTAGAGAATGCTTCAGAGTTAGAAATCTTGGCTCTGTAGCAACTTATATACAACAATAACCCAGAGATAACACCTACACTCCCAGATCCAGGAGCCACAATGCGTTTGCAAAACCCTGAGCCTAGGACCCCAGCCTTACAGTCACTCCAAACATCTGCACCTGGAACTCAGTTTCAATGCTGCTACTTGAAAGCTGTGTCAGATCTGACACCAAAAGAAAAACACTTGGCTAAGTCTTCACATTGTGGGAAAAATGAGAATAGGAGGATTCAGCCTCGACCCTTAAAACATTAACCCATGATGCCATCGCCACTGTCACAAACTTCAAGTCTATGCCACTGAAGTGCCCACAGTTATTTCTGACATTGAACATAGGTGAAAAAACTGCATGGAAACTATACCACTGCACTATTCAGAAACAGTGTCAGCACAACAGTTCCAAACACGCTAAAACCCATTTGCAGATGAAAGTATTTATCTATGAAAACTACTCTTGAAAATTTAAGAAAGGCAATTATTCCACTAAATGCCTACCTATTGACACAGGAACCCAAGAAACATAAAAAAGTAAGAAAATATGACACCACCACAGGAACATAACTCTCTAGAAACAAACCCTAAGGAAAAAAAATGTTGATGGAAAAGAAATTCAAAATAATGATCTTAAGGAAACTTAATGAGAAACAAGGAAATAGAGATAGACAATTCAGTGAAATCAGAGAAACAATTATATTGACAAAAGTCCAAAGATTCTACATTACTGAAATTGTTTGCATTAGACAGTTATATCGCAAACTTTATCATTTTTCTATAACATATATTTTCTACTAAACTGTACTTTTTTGACTTTAATTTTTTATGGTTTTTTTATTACAAAAAGTAAATTTATTAAAGGAAAGATACGCTGTGTAGGGCACAACAGGCAGGACAACAGTGAGAATGTCTGCTGTCTGTTGCCAGTTTTTCAACTTTAAACCAATATTTACCTACATCAAAATAGCTGATTTTTCAGCTAGTGAAAATCATTATAGCATGATCCACAGAAAAATAAACTATGAATAAATGCACTAGTCACACTTTTTGTTGTTTTCACTTATATTTAATGGTTGTCTATAGCTATTATTTGTCAAAGAGAACTTTAAAATGAGGATATTTTAGGTATTATAGACACATAAAAATTACTTTAAAACCGAACTGATGCTGTAACATTTATTTAAATATTTAGCCAACATGTCTATGACATGCGCATTTAAAATGCACATTTTCCTTATACCATGCACCTACATTTTATACAATTAGCTCTAGAAAACTAGATAAAAGAAAAATAAACTCACACATTCTAAAATTAGAATTATATTATTTATTTAATATAGTCATTTTTCAGTGCAAATTACTTTTCCTGGTGTTTGCTGTAGTCTACTTGGTGTCTGGCATACTTTAAAAACAGAATCTACCTTACAATTGAAAAAATTTTTATCATTAAAAAATCATTAAAAATAATTAAGTACTTACCAGTAAATTAACAACACTTCAATTTGTTAGTGTGTAAATTTATTTCACAGAATTAACTAATACACATAGCTTTGATGTACCCTTATGTGTCTACTATAAGACATATAATTTGTGTTGGCTGTTTTCTAGTTATATAGTTCATTCTTAAAAATATTTTCTGGGTCCATGTTGCTGGACATTGCACACTAGCACAGGGAACAAGCAGACACTGGACAATGCTAGGGGAAAGAGGGAAGGAGGCGTGAGGGGGGGCAGGTGGCAACACACTGAGTACCTGGTCCACTATCAGGGGCAGAGAGGGCCACCTAGATGCCCAAACTTCACCTGCATGCAACATCCTTATGTAGTAAATTCCCACTTATACCCCACAACTCTAAAGTTTTTAAAAAAAGGTTTTTGAGCATATATTATACAGTAATTCCCCAGCCAGCGTATGAACCTTCAAGTTGCAAACTTTCAAATTAACGAATGTTTGTTTGCATATCCAGCCATATAAGTTAGATCTCATGTCTAGTGTACATTGTCATGTGCATGCATCCTCTACAAGTGGTTGTGCTTTTGTGAACTTTACTGTACATTACTTTATAAAGTACAGTAGTACAGTATCTTTCTTTCAAGCTCAGAATATCAGGAAGCACGTGTGAAAGCAACAGTGATGTACCTGGTACTGCTAAAAAGCGCCAACTGGTAACAATGGAAACAAAAGTAAAAATAATTGAGAGTGGAGCAAGGCAAGAAGATGGCAGACACTGTTCACTCTTATAACATGAATCATTCAACCATGAAACATTTTTTAAAATTTACTTATTTATTATAAAGATGTGGGGTACAATTCAGTGTTAGGTATACAAACATTGATCATGCAGTACCCTTGTTGCTGTCCCACTCCCTCCTTCCCCTGACAATTTTCCACTACTGTCAATCACTTTCTTATAGCATTATAACTGTTCAAGTCACCTTATGAGTGAGAACATATGGAAGTCAGTTCTTTGTTTCTGTGATAAATCACTGAGTATAATTGACTCCAGATCCATCCAATTTGCTGCAAAGTCCATATATTTGTCCTTCTTTATGGCTGCATAATATTTCATTGGGTATATGTACCACATTATTTAAATCAAATCCAGCTTTGATGGGCAATACGGTTGGTTCCATGTTTTTGCTATTGTGAACAGAGCTGCAACAAACATATGTGTGCAGGTATCTTTTTTGTAGAATGATTTTAGTTCCTCTGGGTATATTTCCAATAGGGGAATTGTTGAGTCATATAGAAGTTCAATTTCTAGTTCCTTCAGAAATCGCCACACTGTCTTCCAAAGAGGTTGTATTATTCTGCATTCCCACCAACAGTGTAGAAGTGTTTCTTTTTCTCCACATCCTTGCCAGCATCTTTTGTTGTTTGTTTTATTAATGATGGACATTCTTACAGGAGTTAGGTGGTATTTTAATGTGGTTTTGATTTGTATTTCTGTAATGATGAGTGAGGTTGTGCACTTTTTCATGTGTTTGTTGGCCGCCCGTATATCTTCTTTTGAGAAGTGTCTATTCATGTCTTTTGCCCCCTTGTTAAAGAAGCTTTTGTTTTTTCCTTTCAGTGTGTTTGAGTTCCTTGTAGATCCTAGATGTTAGGCCTTTGTCAGATATACAGTTGGCAAATATTTTTTCCCATTCTGTGGGCTGTCTCCCTGCTCTCTTGAGGGTTTCTTTGGCTTTGCAGAAGCTTCTCAGTTTAATGAGGTCCCACTTGTCTATCTTATCTCTTATGGCCTGGGCACTTCAGGTTTTGATCTGGAATCGGTTGCCAGTTCCAACTTCCATAAGAGTGTTTCCTGCATTTTCTAAGGTTCTTACAGTTTGAGGTTTTATGAGGTTTGATCAATTTGGAGTTAATTTTTGTGTATGGTGATAGGTAGGGGCCCTGTTTCAATCTTCTGCATGTGTTCAGTCAGTTTTCCCAGCACTGTTTACTGAATAGGTTCTCCTCTCCCCAGTGGTGATTATTGGAGGCTTTGTCAAAGATGAGTTGGTTGAGGAATTGAGGCTTTGCTTCTGGAATCTCTATCCTGTTCCATTGGTCTAT
>CAUYQG010102396.1:0-10023 GCA_963574415.1 Tarsius wallacei
ATCCTAATGGCTGCACTGCCTAGATCCAACAGAATTTATTTGACCAGTCTCTTACTGGAAGAGTTTAATGGGGCAACCCTTCAGGACCCCTCCTGCAGCCAGGAGCTTTTCCTGTTTTCTTAATAAATTCCTGCTTTCAAAAAAAATTTTTTTGATGATTCTGATTTCCCTTTTTTGTTTTCTGTAATGACTACTGTCAGTTTTTGTGTACTTAACTACTTATGCATGTAGACTAAATCTCAAGAAATGAGCTTGTACAACCAAATGATCTCCTTGCTAAGGTTTTTCATCTGTTTCCCCAAACTGCATTTCAAAAATGTCATGATTTGCACTCCCACAAATGATGCATGAGTGCACCAACATTTTTTTTTAGTTTTTCAGGATGATATGACAGGCAAAAATAATTATCTTTTTTGTAAAAATTCATGTACTTTTGATGGCCAGTATAAGCAGGCACAGCCATGCTGCGTTTGTGAACATGCTTCACGGTTTGAGAACTCACCCCAAACCGTGTTCTGGGAACTCAACTCCAATGGACATACCAGCTAACTGAGCACTCCAGTGATGGAATCAGGGAGACAATGGAGTGATCAGTCCGAGCTGCCCTTCCTCTCTTTGCCTGGTATCTGGACACAGGACAGATGCCCTTTGGACCATGGAACCCCCAGGAGCTAAGAATAATTGAGAGGAAGTCTTCAGAGCCTATACTGTGCCGTGGTTTCTGTTCATGGGGGCAGGCCAACATTTGAGCAATTTGCTGGGGAAAAGAATAAACAACCTAGTGAAACATACCAGTTACACGAGCACTGTTGAAAGAAAACTCACAGGCTTGTTGACATTTTGAAATTCTTGCTTCAGGGATTTTCTATTTATAGACTCTATCAATTTTTCCCCCGGGGTAGTGTTCCTTTTCTTAGTGACATGGAAGAACTGTTTATATGTAGGTGATGTTAGCAGTTGTCCTATGTACGAGAATCATCCATGAAGGAAAAGTGCTGGAGATTGAAAAAATGAAATGAGAAGTAAAACAGCTCTTAGAGTTTAAGTCTCTTATTTGCCACTTTTCCTAATACATTTTAAAATCAATTACGCAATGAAAACCTTATAAAGCTTCTTAGGAACTTTTTAAAGCATAAATAGATCCTTAAAGGAGACCAGTAACTCCCAAGTTCTTCAGGATGTAAAAACTCCAGAGTATGAGTCGGGAGCGGAGGGAGAAGGTGTATAGGACAGAAGTCAAGGGTCTGAGATCGAGGTCACGTGGGATTTGGCAAAAGGAAGTCGTCATGAAGCAAATGGAACATGTCTGGTCAGAGTATTCTTCAACTTTTCAACAAACTGATCCTCGCCCACAGTTAAGACTGAGGCAAAGAATGCATTGCTCAGAAAACACACTGACTAGCTTAGGCAAAAAATAAGCCTTGAAAGCACCTGTCAAAAGAACAGAAAGTCAAAAGGTGGGCTTCACATTGTAGCACCTATATGGCACTAGGGGAGAAGCTTCAGCCCTTCCATTGCCCGCACACAGTCAAGTGAACGCATGCTGGACACCAGTTTGATGCCGGGGTGTTGTGTCAACACCAGAATCTGAAAACTCAAACGAAACAAATGATCTCCCTCGAGTAGCTCAAATCCCGAAAAGGGATGGCAGATGTGTCAACAGACAGGCGTGAGTATTAGTTACAGAACTATGACAAGCACAGCGTAGCCAAGGGATCAGATGGAGGCTCTAAAGACAGAATGATTTGGCTCCAGTGATTCGCTGTATGGTCGCAGGCAAGTTGCTTAGACGCTCTGGGCCTCGATATTTTGTCTGGAAATGGAAATAATCATATGGAGCAGGTCTTATGGTTTGACCAAAGCATTATCTGAGTTGATACCCATAAGTGTTCAGAATAGTGCCTCGCATCTTATGAGTACTCAGTAAGCTTTAGCTATTCTGATGTTTGTAAACAGCCTCAATTCTCAGTCTCATCATCTGTAAAATGGGGCTGAAATCCCTGCAACATGGGATAGTAATCCCTGTCTGTCTCAACGGGTAACTAAGATGTGTCAGTAGAATATGAGAGTGAAAAAAGAAAGGAGGACAGAAAGGAAGGACGGAAGGAATGGAGGAAGAGAAGGAGGGAGGGAGGGAACGAAGGAAGAGAATCTGAGGGTGCAAATACTTGGACGGTTATAGACACTGTTCAAGGCAAAATATGATTTTAACACGTAGAGTTCCATGCAATGTATCTCCACCACATAAAAATAACATGCAACTTTCTGAATTATATAGTAAGTGCCTTTTCCCTAATTTTATACCAGAGTTCACTTTTGTGCTTTTACAAATATTCATTGGTAAAGAGGCCAAAATTGCTATTTGCCATTGACAGGGAGGTCACTGCGTCCCAGTCACACATTTTATTACGCAAAAGCAAGAAAGGGATAAAAATCCAGATTGCACAAAATTCTAAGTAAAGCCCTCTTCACTTTCCAAAGATATGGAATTCACCACGAACACACACACCCGTTCCAGTCAGCCAGATGCACCACCTACGTCCAGTGGATACGGATTAGGACCGTGATAATGGATTTTCCCCATCACAGAAATAAGGGCACACACAATGTCCTCCCAACCAAACGAAGGATTAGTATGAATGAAGTCGTGGGACTGAATTTGCTGATTCCCGTCAACCGCATTCATCACTGACTGTACCCGTGAGCCAGCTCAGCTGACTCTGCAGGGAAGTCTGATCTAGTGCCTAACACCTCCCCAGAGTAACAAATGGCCTGCTAAGGAGGCCAGGCCACGTGGGAAGGCACGGCCATCCTCCCTCATCCTCGCCCTTCTCCTTCCAGCCGCCACCGCCTGCTTTCTGCTCAGGAAAACTCACTAAGTCGGCTCATAGCGAAGGCCTCCAAGCTGAGCTTGGAGCTGGTTCGTGTCTAAAGCCACACTCACATTTTCCAATTTAGCTTTATAAAATAGCGGACAGTAAATGAAGGCCTAATGGATAAACAGCTGTTACCCAGAACCATCAAAGAGGCCCCAAGTAGAGTACAGCCCCTGCCCTGTGATATGCGATCATAGTTCATTTTACCCTGTTAATACCCTTTGAAATGTGACTAGTCATTGGGAAGGAAAATAAGACTGTCTATGGATTTCTATAGAGTTACATTGCTGGTGTTCTAATAATTAGATCCTGGTATCCAAATATACGAGAAAAAGAGTGCTTTATTTTCTTTGCAGTGAATGACCAGCTTGCTCTAGGATTTAGTGACAGCTGTTTAATAGATAATGGAAGGGACCAAAACGACTCTCAGATACTGGTGACTGATCCCTGTCCCTGAAATCCTTACTATAAGGAGGTGATGTCATATTATTTGCATACCTACAACAAATCCAAACATGACTATAAAACTCGTGTGTTTGTCTTCAGGGGTTGTTTTGGTTTCCTAGTTGTTGGATTTGGATTGCGTCAAGTTACCAAGAATATTAGTCAAAGACTGATGAAATATAACTTCTAAGTATCAAACCAAGCATTTAAAGAATAACTCTCTTCCTTGTCCTAGTTTTGGTTTGGTTTGGTTTCCATCTCTATCAGTGATATGGAAGAGACAAAACACCATGGTCTTAGCCTCCTTCTTGGAGTTCACCACTTAGGTAGGGCTGTGGGGTCCACAGTCACGACACAATTAGAGAAGCAAAAATAATCCAAAGATAACTCTGTGATGATGGAGTTGATGGGTTAGGAACTCAAAGAAACATATCCGCGACAGCCGATGCCAGGTCTCAGAGATACCTTCCGGGGTAAGTTGCTCATACTGACCAGATCACCCTGGATGAGAAGGGAAGTCAGGAAAGAAGACTGCAAGGAAGGCCCTCCTGAGCCAAGGTCAGAGAGTGCAGGAATAAATCAGGCTGCCATGAGGCGGCCTTACCTAGCAAAAGAAGTTTGTTCTCCAGAAGAGCAAGGTCACATCCTGGAGGACACCGAGAGGCTGGCGGGAAGTTGTGGCGGGCTGCACCGAGTTGCTGGAAATGCAGAGACAGAGGATAGTCATTTTTTAAGGAAGATTAGTTGGGCTGCAGTGCGTAGCATGGAGAGGAATATGGAGAATCGAGGCTAAGCTATTCATCTGGGAAGCAGTTTGCAATGACTTGGGGGTGACGGTTGCACAATCTGCCAAAGACACAGCCAGAAAAAAAGTTTGAGAGGAAATAAGAGAATTTTAGTGGTCTGTATAGAAATAAAAATACTATCTTGGGGGGGCCTTGAGGCATGTAGTTTCAATGCTTCCCACAGAACCAGTAAATTACAAGATTTAGTCTGGTCTGCTGTACACAAAGGAAGAAGAGACTTTTGCCACAAACCATCCACAGAACTGTTAAAAGAATCACAAGGTCACTTCGAGGGTTTCTCATTACCTAAATGCCTGCCTTTTCATGTTTAAATAAGATGTCCTTTCGGGTGTTAGCTTAAACAGCAAAAGTACGAATACCTCTCCAAGAATTTCACATCTTCTCTGCATACTTCTTCCAAAAGCAGCTGACAGTCATAGCACTCTCAGTGCTGGAATGCCATAGCAATTGGGAACGAAAAGGGTGATGGTCTCTTTATTAGGAATCCCTTCGTGACCTCCACCTGACAGCTGTCTATCAAATGCCAACTATGCGTCAGTGGGTCTCTCACAGGTTGGGTTGCAATGGTCAGCAAGTCAATGTCACGCTTTATTCTCATGGAGATCAGAGCCCAAAATAGCACTTTTCAGGTAAGCTCGTGTAAAAGTATCCTTTCAAAATTATCTTTCCAGCTATTGAAACAACTTGAAGTAGGTGAATCTTTTTTTCCTTGCTTTTTAGAGTGCAGAATAGATACTAAGTACGTATCAATTTTGTTCCCTCATGCATCCAAAATGCCATTTTGATGAAAACAAGGATAAACCAGTTTTTCTTCAAGCTCTGAAACGTTTTAGATTTGGCCAATTTAGAGGCCTTCTAATGTAGCCCCCGGGGCAAGCCCATGGCAGAGCTTCTGGAAAGGCAGAGCCATGGCTTCTGACTTTCTGGAAACCAGTGGCTCACTCCCATAAACCTAGTGTGGGATCGGTGGTTGTCTGAAGACCGTGTAAGAAAGAAAGAGATCATTCATTAACTGAGCATGTGGTAGCGAATAGAAATCACCCACAGCTACACCTCCCTGAATTAAAATGGAGAGATACAAACAAAGATCAGAGACTAGTTTCACTTGTAATTCTGGCGCTTCTTGTTGGCAAATTCTGATGCTGAAGGCTTCTAACCTGGCAGCTCTTGTAAATTCTCAGTTTGGTGAACTCTTATGTAAGTGTTTGTAGGAATGAGTCCAAATAGCTTAGGGAGGCACTACACCCGAATTTATTTCTTAAAAAAACAAGAAGCAAAAAGTAGCCTAAAACGGAGTATAAAGATCTTTCTTTCATCTTCTTTCGATCCAGCTTATTTGGGTGTTGTCAAATCACCTATTAAATAAAAAAGATGCAAATATCAGTGAAAGAAGTGGTCTTTCTCCAAGTTAAAATATCTAATAATTATTCTGAAAACTTGTATTTCAAATCTTTCGTGCAACTTCCATTTTAAATCAACTGCAACTTTTTAAAAGGGCATGGTTTAAAAAGAACAAAGAAATTTGCTGCACATAGGAAAACGATACTATTAAACATTTAGTTGGCAACCCAAACCTTTCATACCCTGAACTACTCTTCCAGAACTTTCTCAGACTGATCATGTGTGGCCAAGGCGACTTCAGACACCCAGCCACACACAATGCACTTCCACATGTGTCCCAGTCGGCTCTCTCTTTTCTATGCCACGACGTGTCATCCAAAGATACACATGGCATGCATTTATTTCATCCTTGCTGGTTAATGAATTGAGGGTAGATACACCTTTCAAAATGCTTCATATTTGTGAAGATACCACCATTTTGCACGTCTTAAGAAGGAAATGATAGAAACAAGGTTCCAGGCAAAATATAGCCTCAGCTCTTTTGAGGAATGTTTAGAACATGCTATCTTAGAAGATCAGGTGATTAGACTGCGTTTGCACAAGCTCAGAGCTATTGTAATATGCAAAATCTTATCACAGTCGAAATCTCTTCTCTAGCTTGGATGCCCCAATACCCTGCTTGCTTATCTCATCCAAATAATTTGGAAGGGCAGAAAGGGGTTTAGAATGTTTTCCATCCACTGTGTTGTTTTTTATCCTGTCAAAAAAAGAGAATATGAATGACAAGCCATTATTTGCATTGATATAAAGAGAAATGCTCTTGCATTTGAAATTTGAGATCTCAACATCTGGAAGAAAGAAACCAGGTAGGACAACATTTTCCGTATCTCCCAGGTGGAAAAAAACGGGGAATAGATGTTTCACCCAAAGTGACACAGTCTGGGGTGATGGGCATTGTCTTCCACTACAGTCCCTCTGGCTTCCAAAATTCTTCATGAGTAAAGAATGTTGTCTGCAGCATACCAGGTCACCGCATGGCCCTTTTGGATGCATAAGGAGTGTTTACTAAAATTCCATATCCTGTTAGAGTGGGGGGCTGGGGGCCTAGGCAAGTGGGTGACTTTCATTTTCATATATCCCTGGTTTAAAAGGACCTTTGGTGTCCTGGACTGAATCGTGTCTCCCAAAATCTACATGTTAAAGTCCGAATCCTCAATATCTCAGAAAGTGCTTATATTCGGAAGTAAGGTCTTTGCAGAGACAAGGTAAACTGAGGTCACTGGGGTGGGCTCCAACCCAGTATTCCCTACAGAAGAGCTTAGGGCACAAACAGGTACAGAGGAATCATGGCGTGGAGAGACACTGGGAAGAGATGGCCTCCACAAGCCAAGGAGAGGCCGCAGGAGTAACCAACCTGCGACGCCTTGACCTTCAACTGGTAGCCTCCTGAACGTGAGACAAGACATTTCTGAATTTGGTATGACAGCCCCAGCAAACTCACACGCCTGGTGTGGACATGTGCCCGCCCAGAGCTCACGTATCCAACAACATAAGAATTTAGACCCTCCCAGGTCTGCCAAGGGACAGGTGGCAACACATAGATATTGCAGAGGTGTGGACATCAGAACTCGGCATGTTGTTAGAGTCTGGCTTCCTCCACATACCCCAGAATGTGCGGAGGCCAGAGCCATGGGGAGGTACAGGGCCCGGGGAGACTGAGCAGGAGACAGAGGAAGACCACCTAAGCCAGTCCCTCCCACACAAAGACTCAGAACACCACCAGCAGAGGTGGTTTCTCAAAATGGTGTTCCCCGGTGGCAAACATTTTGAGGTGGGGAAAGCAGGAACAAGCTGGTTGGTCGGAATTGAGACTGAAAGGAAAAGACTTGAACCTGAGCTACACACTAGCACAGAAACTTCTGTCTTCTTTAAGGAGGCCCGTGGGGTCTGACTTGCGAGTGTTTCTTTCTCATAAATGGGATTTCCACTGTCATCGCTGGACTCCGGGATGGGCTTCACTTCTGAATCAAATATGTGTTTACTCACAACCAGTCTTCCTAGAGATTGCAAGATAAACACGTTAGTATCTGTCCCCTTTTCTCTGTGCACCAGAACAATGGCTGGTTTTCCTTTCCGTGTTTTCGTACTTTTCAAATTTCCTTGTTTTCTTTAAAACGGAAGTCTCAAAAAATAGAAAAGAAACGCGGTTTATGGTTAAAAAAAAAAAAGCTGTCTCCCAATCACTAATGAACGCTCAAGCAACATATGAATATGTTTCCATCACTTTATTTTTTTTCCTTGAAAAGTATTCATTTACCCAACAGAAGTGAAGCCACCTCATCCGCAGACACTATTTGCTCTTGATGTTCAGAAAACGCTGATGAGGTGCCCCTGCCTCTCATGCTTCCTACTGATGAATGAAGGGACCGAAATAGAATTTCTTGGCAATTGGCGAAGGGTCCCCACACATGCAATCACTTCCTCCCATTGCAGAGACGGAAGCCCCTGTGCAGAGCTGCCTGGAGAGATAAGGTGCACACGGGGCGTGTGTGGGGAGAAGGTGGGAGGCCGGGGAGGGAAGAGCCCTGAACGGAATCCACAAGAAGGCGAACTGGCGAAGTCAACGCTGACGGTGCTCTGGATAAGGACCCTCAGCGGGCTGATGGCCGCCGGTGGTCAATATCTTAGTGGCACCAGAGACGTCGCTTCTGCGTTCACATAATGTTGACTAACTCACGGCTGCTTTTCCTTTCACCGATTGTTTTCACACCTCTTTCCTCAGCATCTGCTGTGTGTCCAGCCTTGTTCTGGGCTCTAGGGCTGAACAGACAAAAATCTCCATCCTTACGATCTGCTGTTAGCTTATGGAGACAGCACAGCCAAATGAAATAGGATAATCGGGAAGTTTGTGTTTTAGGTTAAAAATTTAGGCTCGAGGTATGTTTTCACCCCATAAAAGCTCCCCTCCCCCAAGGAAGGCAATCAACAGTTGGTATATTTGTCACTCGAGTGGGGTATGTGTGCCCTGATCAGAAAGAATTATGCATCATTCTGTCTCCTGTCCAAGGCTGATTTCTCCAGTCTCCTTGGGACTTCTAGGAGAAAAGCTTTCTCTCTTTCTCTGGATAGGGTGGGATGTAAATGCAACTCCTGGGAATTCTGCAGCCATTTTGTCATCATGAACAAAATGAAGGTGGAGACAGAAATGCTCCATGGAGTTAGGAAAACCCACGAGAATCACTGAGAATCGGAGCACACTTGAATCTTGACCTATCTACAGACTTACCTACTATGGGAGCCCACGGATTCCATACATTGTACAGCTACTAGGTGGTGATTTGAAAATATGCATTCAAGTTCTTCATCCTGTGTCCCTTTCCAGTTGAAGTCTAAGGTCCTCTCCTCCTGAAAGTAGGCCAGACCCAGTGACTTTTTTCTAATGAAAGGAGTCTGGCAGAAGTGATGGTGTGTGGCTTCTGACATGAGACCATCTCACTATTGCGACCTCCACGTTGGTCTCTCTTGAGCGGCATGCTCTGGTATGACCAGCCCCCATGTCCAAAAGATAGTCAAGCAGGCTGTGCAGAGGCCCACGCACAGAGGCCTCTTTCCAAAAATCACCAGCCATGTGCCCACCGAGTGTCTGAGCTACCTGGGAGGCTGATCCTCCATCTGGTCACATCCTCGGGTGCCTGATGGCCCAGTTGGCATCCTGTGTAGAAATTTCTTGACAGCCTCCAACTATGTCTTAAACTCTTGACCCTTAGAAACTGAGAGGATAAACAATGAATATTGAAAATTTAAACCACTTGAGGTAATTTTTTATACAGAAACAGATAAATATCACAGATGTTGGCAGCAAAAGTAAGATGGCACAAGACAGTGAGAAGCTGGAAAGTTACTGAGGAGAGTGTAAGTGGAAACCAGGAGAGCCTGAAAAACTCTGGTGCCCATGAAGAGGCTACAGGGGGAGGCTTGATGTTCATTGAATAAAATGCTCTTGAAAATGGAAGAAAAGGGTATCCCGGTTGTGTTGCAGCAGAAAGTTTAGCAATATTGTCATGCAGTCATATGAAAAACAGAAATGAGTCCAACAAATGTGGAGATCAGTGAAGACTGGCAGGCAGAGTTTTGGAGGTGCCACTGGGCTGCTTATCAGAAGACAGAGATCAGCTAAAGGAAGAAGAAGGAACCCACTAATTTTGAAAATTCTCAGCCTCTCCTGATGGCAAACAATGCCAAAATTAAGACATGACCTCTGGGCAAAGATAAAACCTAGGGCACTCTCAGGAACACATGGAAAATGTTGAAGCCAAAGTATGATTTTCAAATCCTTTCTCTTTTTTTTGTTTTTTTTGTTTTTATTTTTTGGTTTTTTTTGAGTTGGAGTCTCACTCTGTCGCCCAGACTGGAGTGCAGCGGCCGCTCCCGGCCACCACAGCCTCGACCTGCTGGGCTCCGGCGATCCTTCTGCCTCAGCCTTCCAAGTAGCTGGAACTACAGGCACATGCTACCACACCCGGCTAATTTTTGATTTATGGTAGAGATGAGGTCTC